>JAQQPU010016697.1:0-19597 GCA_029168905.1 Artemia sp. Kazakhstan ARC1039 | reverse complement strand
AATGAGTTTTTACCTTTCGATCAAGCATTTCCTCTATTTGCCATTACAAACATTCAGTTTTATAGACTAAAACTCTCAAAATTCCGCAAGTCAGCATGTGAACCACTTAGAATAAGCATTAGCATAAAGTAAAGTGTTAGGTCAAATACTAGCATAAAGTACGTTCGTTTTGAAATATGGTCATTTTGTAGCTTCAAAACCTTTACATTTATAAAGTCCTTAGCTTTGCATTATATAAATGCTTGTGGTTTCCACTAAGCTTTATATTTACTTGGCAGCACTTAAAGAAAAGACTCGAAAATTTGAACAAAATATATTCTTAAGAAAAACAAAGTAACATTTTAGCTGTTTGGAACACATGCAAAGAAAAACGAAAAAGATTTATAACCAAAATTTCAGAAAAACCTCAACCAAACAGGCAAACAAGAATCAACAACACAACTGCATTCAACTCCAGATTACCAAGACCAAGGAGGGGAATATGTGTGTTTGACCAGTGTGGGGCTTAACAATGGCCCTCTTTATTTAGATTTAAATTTTAAAAAACTTTTCTAATTCATTTAATGTTTGGGATATCACCAGCAGTAGCTCAAAACGCATTATGCTAAAAGCTTTACAGAAGAGTGAAAAACTTGAAGAATGAGTAGTAGCCTTTTCGACTTCAATTGGTAAACAGTTTGTTACAAACATAAAAAAGTTTAGTACTTTTTAGCATAGAATTCTAAAAAAAAGTACAAAAAAGGTTTGTTTAAGCACTGTACAAACAAAGTAAAAACTAAGTTACTATCAAAAGTTGAGTTTCCCACTACTTCTGCAAGTGAGAAAGATAGAAATAAAATATTTTGGATACACATCGTGTAATACTAAAGGTCCTTAGAGCCCACCCAAAAAACAAAACAGGAAAACCAATTAAAGCAATCGATCTAGTGCGTTGATTTTGAGTGCATAAGTATCAGTTCTGGCAAAATACATATCACATAGGACATAGTCTTAAATGACAATGGGAAAAAAACGAGAATGTTTCCACGTGCATATCATTTGTAGCACAGCACAATTAAGCATTTAATTTGCGTCGCGCTATTATTATCGACCCTTCAAAGCTTGGAAAATATAGGTGAACACTATGTCTACATATTTTAAAGTAATTACATTAAAATGGGACATTTTTGGCTTTTAGATCTTTTTCCAACTGTCCCCCCCCTCCTGTTACCCATTTGACAGTCAAAAAAGCTGACGATACTGCAAAAAATCTACTTGAAAAATAGATACCTGTCATTGGATCGCGGAGTGACATTTCCACTTTCCTGGCTTCCGTCTGTGACTTCTGAACTACTACTTTCCCTGCAATGCAAAAGATTGCTAGGAGGCAATGCAGTATACGAATGCTCAGCAAAGTGTCCCCATTGACTTCGTCCTGTCCTTTCGGCAGAAGGTCATTAATGAGCGCTGCTGACTCAAAAGATGAAGTCTTTGGAGAGCTATACTTGATAGATTTGGGGCAGAAGGACTCCTCGATCCTCACAAGCTTGTCATTTGTTTGCATCAAATGATTGTTCTCGTCCATTAGTTGCTTGTTTGCTTCCCAAAGCCGTTTATTCTCTTTCTGTAGCATTTCATTCTATAAAATACGTGTGATACACCTTTTACAATTTTACTTTCAGGGTATTTCCAACAGCCATCAAAATAGGTGGAAATTGCCACTGGGAAAAAGAAAATCTCGTGTTCAGTACTAACAAATCCTGAAACCTTAATCTTGCTTTGAAAAATAGTTGTCAAAATTACAACCACGATGGTTGAAAAGCAATGTTGATTGTTACTGAAACACCGCTTTTTCAGTCTAGATAAACCAATGGAACGCCGAATTGCACAATCTAGATTATCAGTTTGCAATCCAGATTATAGCCAGAAAAATCTTTTAATTTAGCTAACCTTGCTCTTTTCCTTTTTTCCCTTAATAGCAATATATGAGGGTATGACGTCGTTTATGACAGTCAGATTACAAAAATAATTATTATCTTTTAACTTTAAGTATCTATTCACAAAGAAAAAATACAACAAAAAACAAATCAATTTGCAAAGTAAACGTAGATAGAGAAATACAAGTACAAACTGATTCTCAAGAGCCACAAAATGGTGGATGTCACAGAGAAACACAGATCCTAGTCAGCACAATAGCACTGCCTAAGTAAAGAGCAAAGTGGGCTCTATGCATTATTTTTTTTCAAATTCCTTAATATGGAAGGAATTGTTGTAGCAATTTGGGTGGGGGGGGGGGGGGTAGCTCATTCAACTGGAAATTGTAAGTTCAAATGCCTTTTTAAGAGTCAAAAGGGATTGGAGGACAACTATCACACCTCCAGCACCCCTCTTAAGTGCCCTTCCCTTAAAGACATCTGATTTTTAAACAGGGAATGGTTGTTCAGAATGGTTGAAAGGTCCAATAAATACGCCTCCAGCATGTCCAGAGGTGAAATGCCCCCCATATGGCCATAACCCTTTGGGTAAGGACTGTAAGTTATGCACGTTGTCCAATGTTTAAATACAGGCTTTGTCATTTGGAAAGGTGGCATGTTTGATCCTGGGTCTTGAAAAAGGCTAAGATGAAACCTCAAGGAAATGTTGAGTGTGATGTTAAACTAAATCAAAACACACTATGTGCATACAGGTTGTGAAAGGGTGTATCAGCAATGTCTCAGCAACAGCTTAGGGTAATAAGTTGAAACTTTCAGGGCTACTACTGCTACTACTATCACTATTGAACTAGTCAAAAGATTTTCGGTATGTCCAGGTTGTCAAAATGGCATAGATACAAAATAAATTGGTATTTATTTGAAATTTTCGGGATAAGTTGAGGGGGGATGCAAAACTAAATGAAAAAACATTTCATGGATGAGGGGTTACATACTTATGGTAATTGGCCTACCTTTTCATTCGTTTCTAGCACATTCTAACGAAGAGACATTTGTCATAATACAAACGATTATACTATTATGTATGCTAATGCATTGATGCAGTTTGTCAATTACTAGCAAAGTGTTGATGGGATAATCAGTTGGTGACAGACACAGAATCAAGCTATTTTTACAGTCAAATGCAATATGTAAATTCTTAATTTTAGTAAGTTCACAAATCTAAATCTAGCAGAATGAAGGACGCCCATTAGATCGTTTGGGGCAGGTAGAGGGATCAAAATCCTCATCCTATTCAAAAACAAGATATCCTGAGGCCTAAAAGAATTTGCCATATGCCCAGATTTGAAGCTGGGAATTTGGTAAGTTAGACAGAAGGTCTAACTTGCTTTTAAGGCTTGTAACAATTCAATCATCCATTTGCCACATATCAAAGATTGCCTGAATATGTCTGATCACCCAGCAAGGTGATTATAATCTTTTATTTATGAATATCAGCAACTTCAGATCTTTTCCACAAACAAACCAGATAATAAATTCATAATCTGGACTGTAAAATACACCATTCCATTAACAATCTACATCATGATTTTGATAAGCATGCGGGAAGGCAAGATTTCAGATTTACCTGGTTTCTGAATCATGAATTACAAGTTTATAAGTTTTGATGTTTCATATTCGTAATTTGCAATCCAGTTTCATAAACTTGTCTATTTTGCTGGTAGTTTTGAATCTTGCTCTGAGAATCTGGTTTGTTGGACTTTTAATTTCTTGAATTCTTTAACAAAAATATTAATGTAAAATTTAAAGTTTTTCTAACTTACAAGATGAATGTTCTTTAAATATAGTAAAAGCAGGGTGCATGGAATAGTTTTAACTACACATTTCTTGCTGGAGAATATGTTTTAGGCATCCCTCCATTAAATGTAAAATTGATAGTTTTAAAAACAATTATTTAAACTTTTGTTTCTCAAAAACTAGTTGTTTGAGGCCCATTGACAAGGTGACTTCACTAACAAAAAAGGAACTCAAAAGAAACAAAAAGACAACACAACTAATAAAAAAAAAATACAGTCAGTTGTCTAGACCTACTCGTTATAAAGGTTTAGCTAGACTTCAGAATCGGAATTAGTCAAAACAATAAATAACAGATTTCATCTTGGTAAATCTAAGCCAGTGTGCATGTTTTCAATGAAATTGTGATTGGCATACATTTTCGAAAATTAGACAGAAAGAGACAATTCAAAGCAAAGCTTAAAAACAAAATTTCCAGCAGATTAATGGAACTTTAACATTGACGCATATAATCTTATGTTTCTTTCAAATGCTAAAAAAAACTTTTCAAACTATTACAATTCACCTACAATTCCAAGATAAAGCCTACAGCCTTGAGTTAATTGCAAATAAAGAAAGAAGTAGTTAACAACTACTAACATGAGCAATTAAATATCACTAGAACTACTATACTTTTGTTATCTTTGCTACATGACAGTTCTTTACCATTGTTTAGCTTATTTAAGGTACTTTTTTACTACATTGTTTACTACAGTTAAGGAAACAGTTAAGTTTTCCTTAACTGCAGTTTACATGTATTCTAGAGTTGTTAAAATTGTTTGGTCCCAGTAGTTGTTCCCAAACATAACATGCACTCTAGTCCATATGAACAAAAAACTAATCATATACCTAGTCTATAGGAAATGATTGCCTAGGGCAATAAAATAAATTTTGAAAAAAATTCACAACCCAAAATTTGAAAAACTGAGGTACAAAAAGTACTTTTTTCCTACCTGTCAGAAAAATTATCTAATACACCTACCCCCAAAAACTCACAATCAGTATGCATCCATTGCTATGTATCTATTTATGGAAATAGAGAACAGTATTTACAAAACATTTTGGTGATCTTTATATAGTTCCTTTTTTGAACTAAACATGCAGTTACAACGTTTCTACTTCATCATATTCAGAAATCACATTTAATGAAGTTTAGAGTTGCTTCCAGTATGACTGCACCCTACAGGCCAATAATATTGATGAGAGCCAGCAATGGGCACTGGAGATAATTTTTTTTATGAAAATCCTACCAGATACTATTAATCCAGTTTGCTGGATGCACATAGCTGCTTACTTACTACCCTGGTGTTTATCAGTAGGCTACTTTTTAATTTTATAAACTTACAGAACAGAGAAATTTCAGCCAAATAAAAGAAATGAGAATTAAAAAATTATTCAAAAAGTTGAATAAATGTAATTTAGACATATTACTAAAGTATATTATGTAAGAATGACAAACATGCCTAGGTTACCTTCTGCTGTAGTCCTCTGACAACAATTTCCAGATGGTCTAGTCGTGCTTTCTTCTTGTCTCTAGCAGTTTGGGCTGCAACTCTATTCCTTAATTTACTGCAATATAAATTAAATCGTTAATGTCAGAAAGTTTTTTTGTTACCTGGATAATTATTTTTGGTTGATTCTGCTCATTATTTTACCTTTATGTTAAATGGCTCTCTAAGCCTTGCTAAAAGCTTTGCTGCAAGCATGTTTACATGGGCGTAGGGGAGGGCAGCTGCCCCCCCCTAGAACTTAAAATTTATGCTAGATATTAACAAGAACTTTAAGTATGTTGGAATTTTTTGTTGGATGTTACCTGGTAGATGGTTAAAAAAGCTGGAAACAAACAGAAATTTCCAAATATCGTTTGCGATATCAACATTTACGTTTCGATCTTCAATATTGATTTTTGGTCCAATATATAGATAAGAGACTGGCCCACGATCAGCTGATTTTGACTTGTTTAATTCTCTATAAGTTAATCCAAACGATAAGAAGTTGCTGAGCATGCCAAAGCAAAAGTAACACATTCAATACCATCCTTGAAAATGACAGTTAGAAATACTCCGCCATTTTTCCACCTCCTCAGTTAGCACAAAGTCTCTTGCTCCAGTCTCCTTTCAAAAGTGGACATAAGTTCTTCAGTTGCTACTTTTTGATAATGATAACATTGTGAACAAAATTCCCTTTCTTGCTCTTCAGCTCAAAGCATGTAATCACCAGCCTTGATATTCTCAGCATCAAATTAGAAGTTGCTGGTTGGGAGCTTGTCTTTGATGTCTATGCTGGAGTCTGAAGAGTTGTTGTATACAGGATCATCTACGTCAGAATCGTCACTCTAACTGTAACTCTTGTTGCGAGAGACATGCCTTTTGCTTTTTAGTTTTTTCACTTGTCTGACTTCTGTTCCAGGACTAGGGCTTTTTGGCAGATACAGCTTTTATCCTAGCAGTAATGCATTCTTTCATGGGGGTTTCAGTGAGAACTTCTGACTTTTTCATATTTTTTTTCCTGTTGATTTTTCGTGTTGAGCCTTTTGGAAAGGGGTTTGCATGGACGATCTCTTTAACGAATCATCTGTTGACCTTTGCTTCTCATTTACAGACAGAACCTGTGCTGCATCTATTTCAGGGTTTATGTTAAAGGAGTCTAAATGTTGCACAGGACTTGCACTGAGCATAGAAACTTCTCTGGCAAGTGCTTCACTAGATGTGGTAGGCATTCTGTCTGACACATATGACAAGAAGAACTGATAATCCTTGAAAACATCTCTAATTGTGGGGTAGACATCACTTGCTCTGATTCCACTGATTATGTTCTCAGAGTGAAAGCCTTTGGATATGCTTTCCCCAGCAGCTCAGTAATGTTATTCACTGATATAGCTTTACATTTGTGGGCAGTAATAAAACTTGTGGATTCCCGGTTGTAGTAGTCCTTAAAGCACCCCATGACTATCATTTCTAGAGGTTGTAGTTTGTGAGTTGTGTGGGGAAGGACAGTTAAAAGGACAACACTATTATTTTTAGCTAGTTCAAGCAATTAAATGGTGTATTGGCTGATCTAGTGCTCTAATTTCAGAGGTACAGGCGACTGTTTGGAGGGTTTGACTTGAGTGATAAAATTCTGCAAGTAAAGCAAAGAATGAGAGGCAGTCATCCACCCAGAAGTATTTACTGAGCTGATCGTGATGGTTCCTGGTAAAGCTCCCCTGAGTAAAATTTCCGGACACTGTTTCTGTGGGGATTTAAATAGAGCAAGGACTGTGTTCCCAACGCATTAACACCAGCACAAATCGTGGTCAACTGACCTCTTTCTGCCAACGTGACCTTCCCTACTTACTTCTGGCCTTCCTGTGCAGTGATTTTAGCAGGCTTGTGGATGTTTTCAGACCTGATTTGTCAAAATTTCGAATGTCTTGTGGTCTGAACATGTGTTTAAATAGGCCTTGCTCCAGGTGGTTAAAGAAAGCTCCTACACTGTGATGGTTGAAAGCAGTTGTCCATCATAGGCTGGTACTTTCTGGCGTTCTTGCTGATAGAGTTTTAAGGCAATCCATAAAACCACCATACCAATCTTTACCTGTAATGCCTCCACTGCCTTTGCAGTTCCGTTATCTGGTACTGTTATACTCTTAATAATGGCATAAGTGTATGCAAATTTACATGCTTCTAGGGGAATACAATTGAAAGCATATCAGCTATCGTTTTCAAGTAAGTTTTTAGTCTGTTTTCTTGTTCCTTTGTAAATATCTATTATGTGTTGTAACAAGGTGTAAGGAAACTTAGGTCCAGGCATTTTAGTGGGATATTCAGTTTCTCAACTTTTTTTTATGTAGTCTTGCAGCATTCCTCTAGGGACAGCCATGGCACTTCTAGAGAATCCAACTGACTTCTTGTAGAATAAGACAGAAAAAATTGCTGTTTTATTTTCTTCTGGATCACAGCCACCTTTCTTTCTTTTCTCTTCTGTTTTGCTTTTAAGCATTTTATCTTGAATGAAATTTAACAGGAAAAAATGGAATTTCAGTTCACCTACTGTTCTGACAGGATTATACAACACCAGAATTAACACAGCTTTGGGTTTTAAGCTTTCCTTCAACCTTTAAATATGCTGTTTACACAGCTTTCACAAGCATAGCCCATTTTTGGACACCTTTTTATGGTATGCTGAATTTACCCCAGGTATTGTGGCTGAACATGTGAGTTTGCTATCCCACAGGATGAAAAAATACTAACAGCAAACTGGTGAAGATGGCTCGTCTTGGAAACTGCCAAAAATGGGCAAATAATAAGAGAATACAATGTGAGTTTACAATGCAAGTTTTCTAGTATTTATAATTAGGCGTGGGCTTTCAGACAAAATTGAACAAAATTCCAGAGTTAATCATCTTAAAACCTGATCCAATCTGATATTTTTGGTAAAAGTAATTAAGGTCAGACATTTTTAAAACATACACTGTTATCTGTCAGAGCTTTTAAAATCCACCAGAAGCCCCATAGGTTTTTATATTGAAACTGTTTGCTTTGGCTAAACATGGGCTGGTCTCCCCTACACCAATTTTGATATTTAATTTTGCCCAACTGTAAACTTTTGAATTGAATTCTTAGAAGAAGCTGTTATTTAACCATAATGTGATTTGTGTCAAATCACTTTTGTGGTGTTTATGTTTTCTGGAAATTGCATAGTGGGTCTCTTATATTATACTGTTGCAGGAAAAGTAGAACATGGAAAATGTTAAAGGCCAAGTTTTAGTGAAATATAGAATGACTAGTTTCTAAAGGCCTCTCATTCTTTGCTTTACTTGCAGCATTTTATCACTCAAGTCAAACCCTCCAAACAGTCGCTTGTACCTCAGAAATTAGAGCACTAGACCAGCCAATACACCATTGAATTGCTTGATCTAGCTAAAAATAATAGTGTTGTCCTTTTAACTGTCCTTCCCCACACAACTCACAAACTACAACCTCTAGAAATGATAGTCATGGGGCACTTTAAGGACTACTACAACCAGGAAGCTGCAAGTTTTATGACTGCCCACAAATGTAAAGCTATATCAGTGAATAACATTGCTCAGCTGCTGGGGAAAGCATATCCAAAGGCTTTCACTCCTGAGAATATAATCGGTGGAATCAGAGCAAGTGGTTTCTACCCCACAATTAGAGATGTTTTCAAGGATTATCAGTTCTTCTTGTCATATGTGTCAGACAGAATGCCTACCACATCTAGTGAAGCACTTGCCAGAGAAATTTCTATGCTCAGCACAAGTCCTGTGCAACATTTAGACTCTTTTAACATAAACCCTGAAACAGACACAGCACAGATTCTGTCTGTAAATGAGAAGCAAAGGTCAACAGATGATTTGTTAAAGAGATCATCCATGCAAACCCCTTTCCAAAAGGCTCAACACAAAAAACCAACCAGAAAAAAATATGAAAAAGTCAGAAGTGCTCACTGAAACCCCCATGAAAGAATGCATTACTGCTAGGATAAAAGCTGTATCTGCCAAAAAGCCCTAGTCCTTGAACAGAAGTCAAACAAGTGAAAAAACTAAAAAGCAAAAGGCATGTCTCTCACAACAAGAGTTACAGTTAGAGTGACGATTCTGACATGGATGATCCTGTATACAACAACTCTTCAGACTCCAGCATAGACATCAAAGATGAGCCCAATACCAGCAACTTCTAATTTGACACTGAGAATATCAAGGCTGGTGATTACATTCTTTGAGCTGAAGAGCAAGAAAGGGAATTTTGTTCACAATGTTATCATTATCAAAAAGTAGCAACTGAAGAACTTAAGGTCCACTTTTGAAAGGAGATTGGAGCAAGAGACTTTGCACTAACTGAGGAGGTGGAAAAATAGTGGAGTATTTCTAATTGTCTTTTTCAAGGATGGTATTGAATGTGTTACTTTTGCTTTGGCATGCTCAGCAACTTCTTATTGTTTGGATTAACTTATAGAGAATTAAACAAGTCAAAACCAGCCAATCATGGGCCAGTCTCTTATCTATATATTGGACCAAAAATCAATATTGAAGATTGAAACGTAAATGTTGATACTGCAAACAATATTTGGAAATTTCTGTTTGTTTCCAGCTTTTTTAACCATCTACCAGGTAACATCAAACAAAAAATTCCAACATACAAAAGTTCTCATTAATATCTAGTGTAAATTTGAAGTTCTAGGGGGGGGGCAGCTGCCCTCCCCTGCCCCCCCCCCTTCCCTACGCCCATGTTGCAATTTTAACTTTTTTTTATTAAGAAAAGCCAATATGGCAACATTTTAGAAAACATCAGATGTATCTTGATGCACTTATGCTGATCCCAACTTTTTTTTGCCAAAAAGCAACTAAGTAATGACAGTTTGAACATTACATAACTAAAAAATTATTGGGAGTTAATTTTGTGTTGAAAACAGGAAACTGATTGATTTGAATATTCTTTTCTTATCTGGGTGTATAGGATATAGTGTCCATGTTTTGCATGGACACTTGTCACCTTGTAAAATGTGAAGTTCTGATTTCTTAGAAAAAAATTCAAAAGATATAAAACACAGAAGCTAAACAATAATTATCATACAAACATTCATCAGAAATGGTTAGACAGATGCAAAAACTCATCTGTGTATCCATTTCCCACATTAGAGAAGCAACAAAAAGTAAATCAATAAACAAAAATACAGCAGAGGAAGTTTTTAACCACAGCAGAGGAAAAAATTCAAATCAATGCTATCTCCTATAAACCATCCTATAAATAAAATGTAGCCTAGGCCTATCACTTTATATTACTTTATCCTCCCTCCATGTACTTCAGAATGGGCAAACACATAGGCCTAGCTTATTTTTTTGTTAAATTAATTTAAAGAAATGTACTTCACTAATGGGCAAACACAGCCTAGCTTATTTTTTGTTAAATTAATTTAAAGAAATGTCCTTCCCCAATGAATAAACACAAAGGCCTAGCTTATTTTTTTTAAATTAGGCCTAATTTGAAGAACAGTCATCATCCTAGTGCTGGCAAGTCCAATTTATGGTATTGTTTGGAAAATTCTTGGGAGATAGCCTAGGCTATATAAATTGGGCTATGGCCTATATTTGACCATAAAAGGGGGGGGGAGCAAAGTACTTTGAGGAGTGACCTAAGTAGGGCCAGGACTACTTTAAAATTTTATCAAGTAATCCTCAGAATTTTAAAGTGTTTCCTTCTGGTCACTAGTAGGCCTACCCAGAAACCCATGTTAACAAAAAACCTAGTCTAGGCCTAGGCCTATGACATTTAGGTCAGTAATTTAAACTCCCCCAATTTTGCCAAAAGCCCTTCATATAGGGTTTTACTAGCTTTGCTTGGTGGTGGCTCCTCAATAAGAACATTTAACCTTACCGCCTTGCAACCTTCTCTTCAGTTGAGAGGTGTTCCAACCTCTGTCTTTTCCTTGCTGGCTTATAAAATTCCATTTCATCTGATATTCCACTATCTTCACTGTCAGAAGTAGGTCCACAAGGCATAGAAACCACTTCTTCGAAGCCAGAAGGATAAGGGACATTTTCCTCCTTTTCTATTTTGATAAATCCTACTGATTTCAGAGGTAAAGTTACATCATAAGGTTCTACCTCAATTTTAGGTCTAATTATCCTCAAACTTTTTGCAGCCATTTCTTACACATTTAGTAAGCAAATAATTGAATCTACAAGCATCCTGAATTTAAGTAGACACAAACTTTTCTGGTTGACGCCATAATTGATTTGCTGGTGTGTTTAAATTCTATTGGTTAATTCTGAGGTGAAGGAATCTCATTGGTCAATCAGTATGATGTAAATATTTGTATTTTTCATAAGAATATTTAGGTTGCGTCTTTACTTTTCTTCGTAGTGACAGGCTAGATGATACTGCTTGCGTTCAGACCTTGGACTTTAACGTCAACAATAGTTGACCTAGCCCACAGTCAATTCAATTCACCCTTTTTAGTCACAGCTGCTCTCTCCGTTTAACTCTTGAACTCTAATTTACTTATCGTAACTCTTGTAGCTGATTAGTCAGCGCATTGTCACAGAAGGATTTTGGAAATTTTACATTAGGAATTTTTGACAAAGGTGGTTTTAAGGCATTTGAAAATAATTCTTTTTAAGTTTCTCTTCTAATTCTTCAATAGGTTTAACCACTTGGAAAAGTTTCCAAGCATGCTGACAAAGAAGCCAACTTCCAAAATTCGGGGCTTGTCAGAACTAGGTTGACTAGGTACCGTTGTTCAGGAATTCAGTGAAGTTCACTACCATCACTTCTGACTATTTTATTTATAAAACTCATACAATAAACATTAAACACAACAACCGCCCTGGAAAGGCACAATGCACCTGATAAAAGACGGCTGCAACCCTTTAACTCCAAACCAACTACACAATCAAATAAAAATAAAATGCTCTCTCTCATCACATCTTTTTCAAATAAAAAGAAAAAACTAAATAAATTAAGTCCCCCCCCACGAAAAATTAATTCAAATTCAATAAAAAAAAGAAAGAAAAAAAGAACACACTAGATTTCTGCAATGTTTCTATTAATACAATTTAATGACCCAAGCTATTGAGAGGTTTGATTGTTTTCAGAATAGCCCGCTTGATCTTAATATTTTTTTTTTCTAATTCGTCTTCTGAAACAGAATATCTGAATTTGGAAGTAATCAATTCACCAAGTAACAAGTATATTTTTTTTAATGATTTATCTAGTACACATTATTATCCAGGTGATTTTCGGCTGGCGTTCCTGAACTGCCGTGGTCTCGTTAGCAAATTGTATCATATTTTTTCCTTTATTTCGTCAAGTGAATTGGACGTATTTGGTTTGTGTTAAGCTCCGTCTTAATTGGTGTATTGGCTTGTCTTAATTGGCAGATAGTGGTAATAAGGATCTGTTATATTTGAGCAATAGCGTATAGAAGCAGAATTGCGCTAATAAGAGTATAATAGAACACGTTTCTATTTTTCTTATTCATCTGTATTGAATAATCAGAGAAATTTAAAAAATGGCATGGAATGGAAAATCATTTTCTTACTGGGAAATGTTCATTGATTTAGTACATTCAAACAGGCATTTGTATGTAAAATCAGAGCCATTATACTGCAATAGAGAGGTTGTGAAGAGAACCTGGTGTCATGTGGGATCAGCAATGGCTCAAGCTAATCATGGCAGTATGACAGGTAAGCCCTCAAAGTTTATTCCATCATCCTAGTCAACCTACATAAATCTATTTTTAAATTTTCTATACCTAGAACTAATCTAAATGTGTATACTTATAGTATGGTCCTGGCTATTTGTTTTGATAAGGCTCACTGAATTTTCCCAAAACAGGATTTGAAATATAGCCTAGGCTATTAGCCTAATGAAGCAATGCACTAGGATAAATAATTTGTTTTTGAACAATTATTTCTTTATTAGCTATTCAAACTGATGGATGGTCAAAGAAAAATAATAAGGCAAGGAAACAAAATGTAGATATCCCTCAGTACCATAGGGTTTTTATCTGCTGTAGGCATAAAGTTCTAGTTGAGGGACTTCTAGCTATCTTGGAAAGCAGCTAAGATAGGTGAACAAAACATTCAGAAAAGTTTCCAAGGCTTAAAATATACCTGGTAATGCTCTATAAAGCTGCTGTCTTGGTAAATATCTACCAAATCATATTATTGACTTACACATAAAGTGAATATACCACTCAATGCCTTTTTTTATGCTGATTACAAATAGGATAATCATTTCTATCAGAAATGAGTTTCAGCCCCCCCCCTATATATGCCAATTCAGGGTATATATTTCTACATTAGGGGGGTTTTTGTTACTGATGTAAATGGGAGATAAGTTTAAACTTTACCCCCACCCCTCTAATGTAGAAATATATACCCTGAATTGGCATATATAGGAGGGGGGGCTGAAATTTTTTTCCAATAGAAATGATTATTATATTTGTAATCAGCATAAAAAAAGGCATCAAGTGGTACATCACTTTATGCGTAAGTCAATAATATGATTTGGTAGATATTTACTGCTGTCTCTACCCTTTCCTTAATTTTAGGGCTATCTAAACTTTGAAAAAAATTTTGTATATCAATTTTAGTTTCCAATCTCATTTTTATTGTCTGTAATGTTTGAAAATGTAATTTCTCTTTTTATTGCAGTAGGCCTATCTTAAGGAAGGGCAAATCTCCAGCATTTTTATTTGGGGTGGGGGCAAGAGAGGTCCATATCCAGATAATCAAGGGGCATAAAATATATATTTTTTTCAACATTAGGGGGGGGGCTGTCTCCCCTGCCCCCCTAAATGATGCACCTGATTTTAAGCCATATTAAGGATCTTTTCCTAAATTTAAGAAATGCATGATTTTCAATTCTTTACAACCTTATAAATCAAGATATAACTTAGATATGAGGCTCAAAATACTTTCCTTGTGCCTCAATTGAGCTGTAAGTCCATTTCTAAAGGTTTATCTTTTATAACACAAAAAGATCTTTAATATATTTCCCATATCAGCTATTTCACACCAACACAACAAGAAGCTATTCTGAAATAAATTTGATAGATTCAGTGAGATTTATCCTTGGAAGTTTCTTCTGACTGGTAGAACAGCTTTCAAAATTTAAACCAGAATTTTAGAAGCAAACACAGGTGACAAGCAAGCCATTGAATTTGCCTTTGAAAGTGCATACATGATCTTTGGCACTTTGGATTACCCTGCAAGGCTGACATGCTTATTTTCCTGGGAGTTTTCTCCAAGAAATTGTTAGATTTAATAGAGGTTTCTTGTGAATTTATATCACTGTTATCATCATCACTGTCTATTAAAAGGATTTTGTCCTACTTGTATTTTATTTACCACCCTCTATAACCCCTGGGCAAATTCACTTTTACCAATTGAATTCACTCCTCCCCCTACAATCTCTCTTCCCTTTTAGTCCTTTTTTTCTAAATTCTGTTTTTTTTGTAACAGACTATATAATATTTTTATTATTATTAACCTGTTTAATCTTTGCTAGTTTTTGAAAAAAGGTGACAGGCAAGCCCCTGAATTGGTCTATTGTTGTACTGCAAAGTTTATACATGATCTTGCAACTTTGGGTTACCCTACAAGGCTGTTATGACTCAATCTTCCAGGGAATTCTATCCAAGGAATCATTAGACTGAATAGAGGCAGTCCAAAAAGGTGCCTGTGAATTAACTTCTCAAAAAGTGTATAGCCTCTTATATCTCCCTTCTTCAGAGAGCCATTATGGCTACTCTCAAGGAAAGGAGAAGAAAGATTTGTTTTTCCAACACTGTCCTGTAAAACCCCTGAGTGAATTAACTTTTACCTAGTGAATTGGCCTGCCATTCTACAATCTCTCCTCCCTGGTTCTACAATCTGTCCTCCCTTATTATACAAAACTTATATTTTCATATCAATACAATTTTCATAGGATACAGAAGACCTATTTCCCTACATAATTGATATGCTAAAAAAGTAAATACCTCTTTTTCCCACACGACAGTCTTTTTACAGCTTGTTGAGTAAAGAACTTTACTAATTTTGAATTTTATTTTCAGCCTTTTTTTTTTACTAAATTGTGATTCTCTGTTACAAAGACTATATTATCTTTTTATTATTATTAACCTGTTTAATCTTTGCTAGTTTAAATTGATTTACATGTTGACCTTCTCTTGAAAGAAGGTCAACTGGACTGTTTGAAAGAAGTTTTCCAAGGAAATTGTTTCTCCACTCATTAAAATTATCCATTGTTAATGCTGTCTATCTCTTACTAAAGCATATCCCAATAATGTGTTATAATTTAAAAAGTAACAGAGAAGGTTTAACACCAATTCCAAAGTGTGGGAACTTAAAAGCATTCAGAAACAGATCTTAGCACTTTGATTATGTAAAAACAAAGATCTGATCAAAATCAAGTAAGATTGTAACAGTAAAAATGTGCCTGTTGATTAACAATAATATTATTAAAGATATAGTAAGTTCCATAGTTTTTGGACCAAAATAAAACCTTTCTTTTTCAGGCAAAGAAGCAAAAAGGGTATGGGAATCCCTAAAACGAAAATTTGGGGAAGAGAGGAGAAGCCTAAAAGGGAAAAGTGGTGATGGAAGTTGCAGCAAAGAAAATAAGTGGTGCCTCTTCAAACTTATGGAGTTTGTTTCAGACTATATGGCAGAAAGAAACAGAGAACAGAAAAGAATTTTTACTGCATTGCCTAGTTTTCCAGATTTTGAGACTGACTTCTCTGTTGTTGACAACAGCTATGAAGCTGGAAGTGTTGAAGAAACCATGTATACCAGCTATGATGATGGAAGTGCTAGTGAAACTGTTTATACAAGTGCTGATTTTGATGAAGACACAATTGACAGCACTTTAGAGTCAATTTTGTCAGGTAGATCAAAGAAGCAAAATGAAGAAAATAATCAAAAGAGAAAATACATACCCAATAAAAAAAACATCAACAAGAGTTGAAAAGAGAAAAAGGCCAATTGATGCTAACCATAAAACTCCAATAACAAATTTGAACAGAAATCAAGAGCAAAAAAGAAAGATCAGTGGGGAGACTTCAGTTATTGATGAGCAAAGGCCCGAGATAACATTTAAAGCTATGCCTCATATTGGTGCTGCTTCAGCTGCTATGCAGATCATGGAAAGGGCAGAGAGTCTCTTAAAGGGAAGTGAGGAGAAGAGAGACAGGGCATTTTTCTTGGGCCAATCGGTTACAGCAAAATTGAGACAGTTCAATGAAAAGTCTCAGATCTTAATTGAAAAAAATATAAATGACCTTATTTTTGAAGAAGAAATGAAAGCTTTAGAGCAAGAATGAAATTATTGCAACATTATTTGCAAAATGTGATTCTATTTGACGATTTTAACTGCTTCATGTATTAAATTTGATATCATATTTTTCTATATTGTATTACAATTTCTTTTCCCTACTTCTGACAAAGATAAAAAGCAAATCTGAAGTAGTAACAGTTCAAATGCTTTGTATTTTATGTTTTAACTAGGATCATGAAAATAGTATAGTAAATTATTTTCTTTGATCATTTTGCCCTGTTGTAGACTTTACATACCCTACACAGGAGAATTTGATTGACAGAACTTATTTTTATTTTCATACAGTCATAATCTATGAACTCATAAATAATAAAACAAACACAGCTAAACTAAGGTCAATTTTTAAAGGTTATAATAATCTGTATTTATTTTTAAAATGAACCTTGTTGAATGTGTTTGTGTTGCCAGGAAACACTTCCTGCAGATGAGCTAAAGTATTTACACAAATAGTCGCGAATCCTTATTGCATTTTCACTAGGGTGATTCGAAGCCAATCCGCTGTTTATATTTGTAAAATTTGCTAAGTTAGATGTATCACTCCTCCAGCTCCCATTAGACACATCTCCAGAATCAACTGAGTCTGAAGTTACATAAGCAGGCATTCCTGTGCTACTATCACACTGTATTATATAGTTGTGGAGACAGCATGCTGCTTTAATTACTATGCTTACTGTCGAGGGTTTAAGGTTTATGGGCCTGCGAAATACCCTCCACTTTGAAACAAAAATTCCAAAGGTGTTTTCAATAACCCTTCAAGCCCGAGATAATCAATAATTGAAAATGCGTCACTCTACATTGAGAGTTCTTCCACCATAAGGCCTTGCCAAATATGGCTTAAGGGGAAATGCTTCATCGCCAACAAATTGAAAAGGGTATTTGAAAGCACTTTCTCTTAGATTTGGTAATGGCTCTGGCTCAGGCAAATCAATCATACCTTCATTTAGGGCAGCTCCTATATGAGAAGATGAATATATTCCAGAGTCACTATCACTGCCATAACCTCCAATGTCAACATAAGTAAATTTATAATTGGCATCACATATGGCAAATAGTACAACAGAGAAATAATTTTTATAATTGTAGTATTCAGACCCACTGTTTTTAGGTGCCTGTATCCTGACATGCTTCCCATCCATAGCTCCAACACAATTAGGAAAGTTCCATTTCTGGTAAAATTCATTGCTTATTGTCCTGAATTCATCCTTAGTTGGAAACTTCAGATACTCTGGTTCCAATATTTCTACTAGAGCCTGGCAATTATCTCTTATGATGGTGCTGCAGGTTGATTTTCCAACTCTGAAGGCAGCACTAAGTGTCCCAAAACTGCAACCCTCTGCTAAGTATCTGAAAATAAATGTAAATAATTAGCTTTTCTATTCACAATGTAACAAAACTAAGCAAGTCAGGTTATTTCAACCACCTGACAGGAAATAAGAATGCAGCTGAAGATGAGAAGCAAGAAAAAAGTTAGTGTTATATCTCCTTATAATTCATTTCAAACTTCTGTTTTTCTTATATTTTCATGGAATTCAGTAATAGAAAACATCACATTTCTTATGAAATACTTTCCGTGATATTTGAGTTTTTCTAGTAAGAAATGATTAACTTGAGCTCTATGGGATTGTTTCTTACTTTACACAATTTAATAGACTAATTTGAAGCAGGTTAACATTTTTTAAGTTATATCCTTTCTTGTATTGTCTTGAAGTATTAGATCTTTAAATTTATTGATTAAACAGAAAACTCAAGTTGTGAGCTGGTGATTTGCTACACCATGTTTCACTGAAAGTGAAGATTGTAATTGAGATAGCTGATATTGCTGGATCAATAAACATGAGTTTTCCCAATAGCTATTGGTTTTCAAATTTTATTGACACTGTGGAAGTGATGAAAGGCCTAATTAGAGTAAAACTAAGACATAAAGTCTCAATGAGATGAACCGCTGGGGCCAACTTTTCCAGAGTTGAATAAAAATTATTATAGTCTATCAGTTGAGACAGTCTTTCAGGTCTATGAGCCATTTTAAGGCAATTGGAGACCAAAAATGATTTCAAAAGTCTATAGCAAACTATGTCCAAAAGACTTGAAGTTGAATGGACAACTGAGATTGTTCTCATTATATGGGTTTTGCCAAGCAAAAAAGCTGACTAGAATTACAATGGGTTGACTCATGAACAACAATATCCACTGGACTTGCAGGTAAATGGTTAACTGAGATGTTTTCAAAATGTCTTAGCTTTGCAGATTTAGAAAAGCCCAGCAGAATTACAGCTAAGATTGTTATGTTGACTAAAGACCTTAAAATCAAAGTTAAACATGTGTCAAAGTAGAAAAGACAAACAAATCTGAAATATTTAGGCAGTGTCTTTTAAATATGTCACTTAAATAAAGCAATTACTTGCCACATATTCAAAAGCACAAGCTAAAGAGTAAATAATTCCTTTGTACCTTTAATGCATTGTCAGCACAAATCCCCTGCTGACATTAAATTGAAAACTTATAATCCATTTTCTGCCCAATCTTTATTCGTCCATGCACAGATTCTCAATGATTACTATTTTTTTGGATTATATAGTTCCAGAATTGCTGAGAACAATTCAAGCATAGAAAGGTGCAAACCTAAAGTTTCCTTATTTTCATGTAAGGTGGTACAGCAACCCTCAAAACAAAGTAAACTAAAGACAATATTTATATTTTCTGACTTTTACTCAAATTTTGGTTTGATCAAAAATATCTATATTTTTGATATTGCTGATTTTCTTTATAAGTAGGAATATAATATAGGCATTTTCTACCATCCAAGTACAGCAGCCTATTTCTAATGGAAAACAACTGTGCATTAGTGCTTCTAGAGTCAAACTCTAGGGCTAGAACTCCGTTATTGTTTTACTTTTATACTGAGCATAAAAAGAATCTATGGGAGTGAAGGCTTGCCTTAGTTAAGGTTATGCTATTTTTCCTGTGGCACCTTTGTCAGAATTTCATATTTGAGGGATAAAATTTAGGCTAAAT
>JAQQPU010016694.1:0-19599 GCA_029168905.1 Artemia sp. Kazakhstan ARC1039 | reverse complement strand
TTTTTTTTCTTTTGCTTTTAAAATTGCCAAACTTCTTACAATGACCCTTAAGAATAACTCTTACTATAGGTTGCAATTTTGGTGGACAGTAAAATCTTTTTCTAGTTTAAGAAAATTATCTTTCAAGCATTTCAAAGTACATTCTAGAAAATAATTTCTAGGTAGAAAGCAATCACCATTTATTCTTAGAATAACAAGAGTAAGAGTGGAGGGGGAAAGGAAAAGAGACAGAATATGTTTTTTATAAGGATTTTTTGACACTTAGACCTCTCTCCCCCCACCTTTTGCAATGAAATTCCTTAAAAGAAAACATGTTCATGCCATCAATTTTCCAGAAGGAAAGAGATAACTTTAACAAAAATTTAGGGATTTCCCTTGCTTTTTATATATGTATTCAAATAGAACAGGGGGACACCCCACTCACCTAGCAGCATAACCTCTATTCTTCAAGGTTCTTCGTCTTTGCTTCATTTTTACGATTTCTTCTCTGCTCAGGCCTCTCAATTTTAAATGACGATTTAAGTCTCGAACTGATACTGACACTAGTTCTTCATCACTTATTCCAAAACATGGAGATGGGGAAAGAGGCAAATTTGAATCCTTAAAAAAAGGTACAGGTCTGTTAAATGTATCAAAGATTGAAATCCTTTTTTTGAAGCCTCTACATGATCCTAGATGATGCAAGTGATATTTCCCCTTGGTGGTATTCATTTTTTGCATGGGTCATTCTACAGAGTGGAGGGCCACAAAAAAGTGAGGAAGAGCTTGTTAGATCACAAGTTATGAGTTATAGCGCCCTTCTTAAGCATCAAAGCTGATTGGTGGACGATCTACGGCCCTCGAAAGCCAATTGCCTCTGCAGCCCTTAAATTACCATCAGAACAAAATTTCATAAGTAGTATTTTAATCGAAATACTAAAAAGTGCCAAAAATGGTGAGTCTGGGGGCAATGTGATAAGTGAAGTCCCCTGGGATAAGGTAGTGTAGCATCCGAATTATACAAATAGCCTATCATTTAGTAAAAAATGGATATACTACGCCATATTCAGATTATACTAATCCAGGAAAATCAATATACAATGCTAGAGGACAAAAAGTTGGTATGCGGCCCCTCCTAAACCACACAACTACCAATTTTGCATAGACAAAAGTATTGTACTTTTTTTTACTCACAAAGAGCCAGTAATTGTTAACAGAAGGACCTTAAATAGTAAAATGTTAATGATTGAAAACACCGCTGATACCTTTAAAAATCCTCAAGCATTGAGTAGGATTAATTCTAACCAAAGGACCTCAACTATGCATTATGCTCAATTTCCATCAAAGTTAGTATTTAGGAGTTATAGAACTTGCTGATTACAAATATTAGCTTGATATGTAAACTGGCATTAGTGATGTATGACACTTGTCAAAAACGGTTAGGTATATATTTCACATACAATAGACATGTCAGATTTTTCTAAAATCCTAATGATGCTATGTTTTTTAACAGTATAATCTGATATTCCAAAGTAAGTGATGCCCACTTTCAAACACCAAGTGTACATATTAAAGTAGCACATGTGCTCCACTATTCCACCATGGGTACCATAGTCCCCAAAATGCTTGGCACAGTTCCACCAAGCTTGGTATGTGCTAACTGGTGTACCTGAGTTCTTAAAGTCAGTAGTTCCTCAACACAAAGTTAGACCCCCTCCCCCACGCCCCTGTGAACCCATGGCCCTCAACTTCATATGTATAAACATGTTAAACCTCTTTCAACTCCCAATGATTTAGGAATTATTTGGAGAATAGACTGAAATGAGCAATTGTTAATATTTATAAACCATAGCATCAAAGGATGAATGTCCTAAATAAAAACTGATTAAGTACGTGTTTTGCAAATAGTATTAGATTTCAACCAAATTGCTATTTAAGATTTTTTGAGCTGATTAATTACAAATCTACAGCCTGTACAAAAACAGATGTCTAAAATCAAGGCATATTTAGTGCATATTTCACAGACATTGTACATGTCTCATTTTATTTTAAGTCTGCAGTCATGTAAAAATTGTTACACTGAATAATAGAAGTACCTAACCGAGGCGTTAAGACTATTGAAGCTCCAATACTGAAAGCAACAAGCCTATGTGGCCTGAGCTTAGTTTTGATTCAGTTTGGTCAGTTTAACTTCAAAAAATCCCCCTCCCCTAGCAAATACACATATTTTACTTCTTTCAACTCTCAATTATTAAGGGATTATTTCAGAAAATTTGCTAAATGATTTATGTTGATGATTTAAAATGATTTATATGAATAGATTGGGATGGAGGAGTATGCATAGCTGTGTTAGCCTCAGGCAGCTTAGTGTTGTGGTGAGGTTTTAGCAGCAGTAATAACAAGCTTATTGATTATAATTATTAGTCTAATATTGTAATATACAATAATTTTCACTGCCTGGAAATATCATCGTTTTATCATCTTCTTGAGATTTTTTCTCATCTTGTTGTACTTAGCCAGTGTGGTCTTATAAAATTATTTACAATGCAGATGTTGAAAATAAAAATAAATAATTAAACATTTTAAAAATGGAGTTATAACTTATAAAAAAAACAAGGTATGATTAAAGGGTCAGAATTATCTAGCCCCCTTCCCTTAATAACGCCACGCCAAATTTTTGTACACATGGACACATTACACCTCTTTCAACTTGTGATTTTTCAAGGACCAGTTGAGGAATAGCCTAAAATTATTGAATTTTCATCACAAAAAGTAATAAAGATCAGAGAATGATCAGAGATCATAATATACAGGCCTACTTATTTTAGGCCTAGACAAAATATACAGGCCTACTTATTTTACCAATGATGTCTGATTTCTCCCAAAGTAGGCAAATTTCTGAACTTGCAGATTATGAAAGTGTAAGGCTAGATTTCCAAAATTACAACATCTTTAGTACATAGTTCCTAAAACTTGTGCATTGTGTTCTTTGCTGAAATCAGTCATGCAAGAATTTCAATCTGTATGATTAGAGGGATGAGACTCTTGGGCATTTACCCACTTTCATCCCCCTTGCCCCCCACTCAATCTCTGTTCAGTACTTGTGGAAATAACTTTTTCAAGTTATTTTGAATCCTAGAAGATCAAATGTTAACCATTGAAAACTGTCCATATTGTGGTATGACTGTCTTAGATCAAAACAAGTGAAGTGCATATTTTCCAAATGGTGTTTGGTTTCCAAGAAAATTGGCATTTAAGGGTTTGCAACAATAATGATTAGAAATCTAAAGCAACTGTGCTATTGCAAAATACAAGTTCTAAATCAAAAACACATTAGGTAAATATTCCATAGAAGTGTTTGATTTTAACCAAGGCTCAAGGGTTCTTGAGCTTGTTGATTACAAATACAAGGCTAACATTCACAATATAAAACTTAAAAAAAATTAAATAGCCTACATACTTTACAAATAATGTTTGATTTCTACCACACTTGGTAGTGTATTTTAGGATTTCTGAATTGTTGAGTATAAATCTGCAGCTAATGTTCCTGGTGTAAGTATAGAATACCAAAATTGGAACACATTAAGCACAAAATATGCAAATAGTGTTTAGTGTTTGCAAGAGAGTCAATAGTCAATAGTATAATAGCAAATAGGTCAATAGTCAAGGGGTTCTGAAATTGTTAAAACTCAAAACACCACCCCAACGTATCATCCTGAGTTTGTCCAATTATTTCTTTCCGCTTCAGGTGTTTCCACCACGTAAATTTAACTTTTTAATCAGAAATTCCTTTTTTTTTGCAAGATCTAAAACACCCTGAAATTTTAGATGGATCAATCAAAAAAACTTTTTGCACAAAATAAGTATTTCAAAAAAAATTTAAAGAACTCCATTAAACCAAAAATGAACAAGAATAGAATCAAATAATCTACCAAGCATACAACTACCACAAATCAGTATCAATAAAAAAATGAAATCCAAAACAAACAAAAATTAAAATAAGTCAAACTCAAAGCCAGCAGAAATTAATCTGAGTAGGGTTCTAAGCCCTATGGTTTCTAAAAGCCAGAATATAATTTGTAACTTTACTGAAAAAATATGCATTGTCAGTTTAATATACATATGCTAATATTTATTCCTTAAAATCTTTATTAATTTTTGATTTCTTAAAGTTATAAAAGTGAAAACATTTAAAAGAATTTTTTCAGTAAAGGACAATTATATTCTGGGTTTTAGAAAGCACAGGGTTTACAACCCTACTCAAATTAATTTCTGCTCGATTTGAGTTTGACTTATTTTAATTTCTGTTTGTTTTGGGTTTCATTTATTTATTGATACTGATTTGGGGTAGTTGTATGATTGGTAGATTATTTGATTCTATGTTTGTTCATTTTGGTTTAATGGATTTCTTTACTTTAAAAAAAAAAAAAAATATTTTGTGCAAAAAGTTTTTTTGATTAATTTCTGTTCATTTTATATTGACATAGTCTTTTTCAGGGAGAAAGACTGAGCCTCTTCTGAAGTTAAACAACCATCCCTTCCATAAAAACCTTAAATACCTCCTGGGCATAACTTACAACCCTTGCCCCTAATATCTGGGGTTTGTTTCAACCCCAAAAGCCTTGTTATATGATATTTAGACTATTTTGAATAGAATGGCTATCTCAAAATTTCTATTAGACGCATTTCGGGACAATACAACGTGTGTGTAGAGGGGAGACAGTAGCTGCCCTCTGATCACTTTGACTCTTAAAAAGAGCACTAAAGTGTCTGATTACCAATCCAATGAGCCCCCTTCAAAGTTTATATGACCACACTTCCTATAAAAAAAAACCCTATGTGTCCCCAGGGCATAACTTAAAACCCTTGCCCTGAGGGCTGGGGGGATTTGTTATCCTCAAAGACATAATTTCCAGGCCTTTCTGATAGGCTTAACAAAATGGCTATATAAAAATTTTGATTGGAAGTGTTTGCAAAAATGATAGGCGTGGAGGGGGCATTTGCCCTCTGATCACTTTCGACTAATAAAAAAGCACTAGTCCTCTCAATTTCCAATTTAATGAGTGCTTTTTGAAGCTTCTACAACAAAACTTTCTATAAAAACGTTATATGCCCCAGGGGCATAACTTACGACCCTTGTCCTGAGGGCTATGGGGGGGGGAGGGTTGTCATCCTCAAAGACATAATTTCCGGACCTTTCAACTACGTTGAACAAAATGGTCATATTAAAATGTTGATCGGAAATGTTTGGAGAAATGATGGGCGTGGGAGGGGGCGATTCTCCCTCCGATTACTTTTGACTATTAAAAAGGGAAATAGCCCTCTTATTTTCCAATCGAAAGTCCTTTTAGAAGTTTTTACAACAACACTTTCTATAAGACATTATATGCCCCCTGGGTTGTCATACTCAAACACATAATTTCCGAACCCTTCAACTACATTCAACAAAATGGCTATCAAAATGTTGATCAGAAATGTTTGAGGAAATGATGGGCATGGGGAGGGGTCATTCACCCTTCGATCGCTTTGACTATTAATAAGGGCACTATGCCTCTCAATTCCCAATTGCGTGACTCCTTTTTGAAGTTTCTACGACAACGCTGGCAAAGACCTAATTTCCAGAACTTTCAACTATGTTGAACAAAATGTCTATCTCAAAATTTTGATTGGATGTGTTTGGGGAAATGGTGGGCGTGAGAGGGGCGTTAGTTACCCTCCAATCACTTTCGGCAATTAAATAGGGTACTACCCCTTTCAATTTCCAATTGAATGAGCCCTTCTTGAAGTTTCTACAACAACACTTTCTATAAAACCTTATATGCCCCCAGGGCATAACTTAAAACCCATGTGCTGAGGGCTGTGGGGGAAGTGTCGTCCTCAAAGACATAATATCTGGACTTTTCAACAATGTTGAACAAAATGGATATCTCAACATTTTTATTGGATGTTTTTGGGGAAATGGTGGGCATGGGAGGGGTGTTAGTTCTCCTCCAATCACTTTTGACTATTAAAAAGGCACTAGCCCTTCGATGTTTCTATTACAACGCTCTCCATAAAATCCTTATATGCCCCCAAGGCATCGCTTACAACCCTTGCCCTGAGGGGGGGGGGGTATCATCCTGAAAGACATAATATCCAGAACTGTCAACTATGTTGAAAAAAATGGCTATCTCCAAATTTTGATTGGATGTGTTTGGAGAAATGGTGGGCGTGAGAGGGGAGTTAGTTGCCCTTCAATCAGTTTTGACTAGTCTATTAAAAAGGGCACTAGCCTTTATTTTAACACTGTATTAATTGCTTCTTTGGCCTTCTTCTGATAACAGCTAGATGCTTTTAGCATAAGATTAAAATTACTATATGAATAGAATCTCGCCGTTAATTTGCGAAATATTTTTGTTTAGACTGAACCTGTCCCAAGGTGCCAAAATTTCCCCTCGACTTTAAGCCGTGAATAATTCGTACGCACCAATGCTATGGGTCTGTCGAATACAAAGAGTTCCTTTATTTCTAAGTTCTAATGCATGCTACATCAAATGGGATAGTGAAAACGTATTCATCCAAACTTGAGCTCGCTTGATGAACTCGTCTGTGAGTTAGTTGAAGTCTACACTTTCTAGGACTTTCCTGTGCACTGACAAAACAGCTAAATGATTCAGTCTTTCCTGAGTCATGGTTAACCAAAGATATGTTTTTAGCCTTCAGAGGCCTGAAAACAATCTTTCCAAAGTACAGTTTGAAACTGGCATAGGCCTACACAACACTATCCAAATTAACTTCACCATCTGGTGCTCAACTTTGGCAAGGGAATCATTTTCTTTCAGAAAACTGACTACAGCATCACATTTCTGGATGTCTGTTTTTTTTTTTCACTTTAGCTTGATCAAGGAGTATGTTTTGGTGCAGCTGCAATTGGGCGTAGTCCTCAAATTCGTCTTTATAGAAGTTTTGCATGTACAAAACGTCAGATACGCCTATGACAAACTCTTCTACTTTAGAGAGATATTGAGTTCTTTGGCTTGGTTCAAATCTTGTAGTCAAGCCCATCAGTACACAATCAATAGCTTCATAGAAAACTTGGCGATAAGTATCTCCAGGCTTAGACGGATGGTAATGAGCACTGCTTCCGTCAAATTGACTGGGAACTTTGCGTTTTCTCAGGAACTATGGTTCATTGAGACCCAGAATGTTTGCAAGTGAGACAGCTGCCTCCCATAGCAGTTTAAAGCAATGTTCATTCCTCATACCTTCCAAGACCTTACGGAGGCAATCAATTATTTCCTCTGCCTCTCTCAAGTGGAGCTGCGCTCTTTGAAGTACAGTACTGGAAACTTCTACTGCAGTAAAGATAATGCAAAGAATTTCTAGCTTGAAGAATGTATCAAAGTTAGTAAAGGTCTCAAGAAATCCATCACCTTTGGCTGTCTGTTTACAGTTTTCTGGGTGATTGTTGAAGTCCTCAAGCCAGTGGATTATTCCGGAGTAATTGCTGGCGATTGCCGTGACAGAGGGTTTTCTTAAGATCCTCCTAGTTGGACAGAATGGTCTGAATTCCACCCCTTCATGCAGCTTTACGCTGTTAAAACTTGACAACCGTTTCGGGGAACCTCTAGCAAAAGCGATAAATCTCTGGACCATGTTCGTAACATTCCTCATATTGATGTTAGTTTCCACTGCATCCTGAGCAACCAGGTTCAGACTGTGAGCAAGGCGATGTACATAAAAGGCTCTTCTCTCCTGGGCTTTCACCAGAGACTGTAGACCCCTTTCCAGACATGTTAGCAGCACCATTGTAGCATTGTCCACGACAATATTGAAACGAAAGACCAAAACGACAAAGGAGATCCATCAAGCACTTCAATAGTGTTTCACTCTTCGTGCTTTCAGTTACATAAAATCCAAAAAACATTTTGCTTATGTTGAGGTTGTCATCAACAGTTCTATGACTACGGAAATCTGTTCTTTACAGGAAACATCACCGGTATCATCAAACATCACTCTAGAATACTTGTACTTTTTTACTTGATCTATGAGGAGTCTAAGCGTAGCATGGCACATATCCTCTAATATTTCATTTTGAATGTCAGGTGACAACTACTTGTACTTTTCTGGTCTGACAAGCCACTTTTATAAAACTGGAACATCATTTGCCCTTAGTTCAAGAAGGCATCAGAAGTTCAAAGACTCTTCTTGCTTATCTCTTATAGGTATTCCTTGTGAGGCAAGGTACTTCAAAGATGAGAATATGAGCTTCAGAGCTTTGCGAGAGTAATGCGATTCTTGCTTATGTTGTGCACTTAGCTGTAGACTCACGTCATTACCGTGGTTCAAAGAGTCTGTGGTTGCAATAGCTGCTTTGTGAAATGCCAAAGCTTCATGCAACTTAATGCGATCAAGTGCCTTTTTCTAGCTGCTGAACCCTTTTGTTACGAATGTGTCAAAGGAGTCTTTATCGCGAGAAGTCTTTGGAATGGACATTTCCATATTCACTGCTTCTGTGCAGACTGTACACACAGCACCGTTCTTAGTCGTGTTGTAACCAGTGGTACTTTCCAGTCCAGCTAGCTTGAAATGTTCTGCCCTTTGTAGTACTATTACTACCAACATCGCTGACATGGAATGTATGAGCTACACTAGACACATTGCTAGTACTAGGGCTTCCTTGGTCATTTGCTTTCTCATTTACATCACTAGCTCGAACATTACCACTAAAACTACAAGTACTCGGTTGTTCGTTAATTTGTCCTGTTTTGGTACCCAACATGTGAGTTCCCATCTGTAAACTCAGTTCTGTCTTTAGAGTTCTTAGCAGAAAAATAGTGTTCTAATCCTTTCATTGTTAAAGTTTTCACCTCTGTTCCTTTCACTCACAGTCCATTCAAGTTCAAAATGATCATTGAGCACCGACACTTTTGCCAGTGGATCCTACCCTTTATTTTCACTTTCATTCACTTTCCAGGAAAAAAGGGCTCATCCCAAATCATTTTTAAATTTGAAGCCTAATTATGGCTGTAACTGTCAAAATCAACAGGTTCTTTTTCTGCTTGCCAGGAAGGAAAAGAAACTGATTTCCATGATCAAACAGTTTGTGGCAACAAACTGTAAGTAAGGAGCAACTCAGCTCAATAGTAACAAAAACTCTAAAAACGGGAATTTTGATACCAATAGATACATCAATAGAATCAGATTTTTATGTTCATTTCAAATATATAAGTTCCATTAAGTTTAGTCTTACCCATCATTTGCCTTATTTTCGAAAAAAGGAGGAAACAAACCCTAAAAGTCATAGAACTTTAATGAAAATCACACCATCAGATTCAACATATCAGAGAACCCTACCATAGAAGTTTCAAGCTCCTATCTGAAAAAATTTTGAATTTTGTATTTTTTGCCAGAAGAAAGATCACAGATGCATGTTTATTCGTTTGTTTTTTTTGTTTTTTTTTTCAGGGGTAATTGTATCGACCCAGTAGTCCTAGAACATCGTTAGAGGACTCATCTGAACGGAAATTAAAAGTTCTAGTGCCCTTTTAAGTGACCAAATAATATTTGAGGGCAACTTGGCCCCTCCCACGCTCATATTTTAGCAAAGTCACCCAATCAAAATTCTGAGATAACCATTTGTTCAGCATAGTCGAAAATCTAATAAATATGTCTTTGAGGATGACTTAATCCCACACAGTTCCCAGGGGAAGGGCTGCAAGTTATGAACTTTGCCCATTGTTTGCATATAGTATTGGTTAATGGGAAGTATACAGACATTTCAGGAGGAGCATCTTTCCAAGGAGGATGTTTCCTTAGGAGAAGGGACATTTCTATGAAGGGGGCACCGGATTTCCCAGCATTATTTAAAAAATGATGAGAAATTAAATAAAAAAAACAAGTTTTTTCAACTGAAAGTAAGGAGCAACATTAAAACTTAAAACAAACAGAAATTATTACATATATGAGGGGGTTCGCCCCCTAGTCAACACCTTGCCCTTTACACTAAAGTGTTTTTTAGTACATTCAAGAGCTATCTATTCTAATTAACCGGCCTTTGTGATTGAGGGGTTTGTGATTCAAACAAAATTTGAGCTTTAGTGTAAAGAGCAAGGTATTGACTAGGGGTAAATTCCCTAATATATGTAAAAAAAACATACAAATATAGAAGTTTGTTACGTAAGTTAATTCGTAAGCTACGTCAGAACAAAATTTCGAGAAAGCCATAAAATTGATATGCAAATTTCATTTTAATTATTCAAATACGGTGTGCCAAAATCAAAGCTGCATTAATTCAAAAACGTTCAGAAATCAAATAAAAAAAGTTTTTTTTTAACTGAAAGTAAGGAATAACATTAAAACTTAAAATGACCAGAAATTATTCTGTTTCATATACGGAATAATGTCTATTCGTTTTAAGTTTTAATATTGCTCCTAACTTTCAGTTAAAAAAACTTGTTTTTTTTATTAAATCAGTCAAAAGAATCAGTCTTAATACTGAGAAGATAGCTGAAAAGTCTGCTTGTGTTAATAATCTGAACGTTACAGGGCACAACTAGAAATTTCTTGGGGGGCTGATCCCCCTGGGTTTTGCCCAGGGGGGCTTGGCCCTCTGGCCCCCATACTCTATGCCTATAGGCGTGAGAGGGGGGTTAGTTGCTCTCCAATCACTTTTGACTATTAAAAAGGGCACTAGCCCTTTCAATTTCAAATGAGCTTTTTTGAAGTTTCTACAACAACACTTTCTAAAAAAAAACCTTATATGCCCCCAGGGCATAATATACAACCCTTGCCCTGAGGGCTCTTAGGAGGTTTTCACCCTCGGAGACCTAATTTCCAGAACTTTTAACTATGTCTAACAAAATGAATATCTCAAAATGTTGATTGCATGTGTTTGGGGAAATGGTGGGTATGAGAGGGGGGTTAGTTGCCCTCCAATTACTTTCAACTATTAAAAAGGGCCCTATTATTAAAAGGGTCAACTATTACGAAGCCCCTTCAATTTCCAATCTAGTGAGCCCTTTTTGAAGTTTTGCAACAGCACTTTCTATAAGAAAACCTTATATGCCCCCAGGGCATAACTTACAACCCTTGCCTTGAGGGCTATAGGGGGAGTTTCATCCTCAAAGACATAATTTCCGAACCTTTCAACTACGTTGAACAAAATGTCTATCTCAAATTTTGATTGGATGTGTTTGGGAAAATGGTAGGCATGAGAGGGGGGTTAGTGGCCCTTCAATCTCTTTCAACTATTAAGAAGGCCACTGGCCCTTTGAATTTGCAATCGAATGAGCTCTTTCTGAAGTTTCTACAAAAACACTTTCAATAAAAACCTTATATACCCTCAGGGCATAACTTACAACCCTTGCACCAAGGGGCTTGGGGGTTGTCATCCTCAAAGACCAAATTTCCAGAACCTTCAAATACATTGAAAAAAATGGCTATCTCAAAATTTTGATTGCATGTGTTTGGGAAAATGGTGGGTGTGAGAAGAGGGTTAGTTGCTCTCCAATTACTTTTTAACTATTAAAAAGGGCACTAGCCATTTCAATTTCCAATCAAATGAGCCCTTTCTGAAGTTTCTATGACAACACTTTCTATAAAAACCTTATATACCAAAGGGAGTAACTTACAACCCTTGCCCTGAGGGCTGTGGGGGGGGGTGTCATCCTTAAAGACCTAATTTCTATAGCTTTCAACTATGTTGCACAAAATCGCTATCTAAAAATTTTTATTGGATGTGTTTGTGGAAAAGGTGGGCGTGAGAGGGGGATTAGTTGCCCTCCAATTACTTTTGACTATTAAAAAGGGCACTATCCCTTTGAATTTCCAAACAAATGAGTTCTTTTTCAAGTTTCTACAACAAAGCTTTCAATAAAAACCTTATATGCCCCCAGGGCATAAATTATAACCCTTGCCCTGAAGACTTTGGGGGGAGTGTCCTGCTCAAAGATATAATTTCCAGAACTTTCAACTGTGTTGAACAAAATGGCTATCTCAAAATTTGATTTGATATGTTTGGGGAAATAGTGGGTGTGGAAGGGGTGTTAATTGCCTTCCAATCAATTTCAACAATTAAAAAGGGCACTAGCCATTATCATTTCCAATCAGATGAGCCATTTTTGAACTTTATATGAGAATGCTTTCTATAGAAACCTTATGCCCCCAGGGCATAACTTGTCCTGAGGGTTGTGTGGGGTTGTCATTCTCAAAGACCTAGTTTCAAGACCTTTCAACTATGTTGAACAAAATGGCTATCTCAAAATTTTGATTGGATGTGTTTAGGGAAAAGGTGGGTGTGAGAAGAGGTTAGTTGACCTCCAATCACTTTCAACTATTAAAAAGGGTACTAGCCCTTTGAATTTCGAATCGAATGAGCCCCTTTTGAAGTTTCCCTGACAAAGCTTTTTATAAAAACCTTATATGCCCCCAGGGCATAACTTACAACCCTTGCCCTGAGGGCTGTGAGGGGAGTGTCCTCTTCAAAAACATAATTTCTATCTGGAAATTAACTATGCTGAACAAAATGGCTATCTCAAAATTTTGATTGGATGACTTTGGGGAAGTGGTGGATGTGGGAAGGGTGTTAGTTGCCTTCCAATCACTTTTGACTATTATAAAGGGTACTAGCCATTCCAATTTCCAATCAAATGAGCCCTTTTTGAAGTTTCTATGACAACTCCTTCCATACAAAGTGCCCTGGTCTAGAAAAAAAATAATTCATTGTGCCAATTGTTGCATTTTTAAATGCTTTTTATTAAAATCAATTTATTACAACTTAAAATATCACATTATTACATAATTTAAATGTTGAATTGAGCATTCAGGTTTGATGTATAATTTAAATTGTAATGTAATAATTTAATTCTCAAACAATAATGAAAATAAATCATTACAAATATTTCCTACAGTTGCCACATAATAAGGCTATGTCACCTGAAAAATAAAAAGACTTTAGTATGAAAAGAAAGGGATTGGGGAGGGAGCAGCCCCCTTAATTTATAGAACAATTTCTGTTTGTTTTCAGTTTTATTATCAATTCTTAATTTCAGTACAAAAAACCTGTTTTTTTTTTTAATCTAGAGTTAAATCACTTATCATCTCTATTATACCCTCTGGAAAGTAGATGATTTCAAAGTTAGATTTATTTAATTTTCTTAATAAGCATGTGATTAGCTCAAATATTTTAACCATATATAACAATTTTAAATGTACTGATAGGTGGTTTAAACAACACTAACAATTTTAAATGTACTGGTAGTTGAAAGTGGAGCCTAATCACAGAAACACACTTTAAGCTTGATCCTAAACTTGGGATTAGCTATCCAATCTTGCACATGGTATCTTAACTCTTTCACAGCCTTTGATTACAGTTGGCATCATAACTGAATCTGGTTAGCAGTGCTACCTATGTTTGCCTGATGACCATACTTTTGGTTGTTGTGGATAATAATTTTGGTTGGACTTGACCAAGTGGAAATTTGTAGACTTTATTACCTTAAATTGCAGATTGGAGCAATCTAAGGATTCCTCCTTGTAGAGCTCCAGAGTTGACAATTTGAGTTGTATTCAGGACTCTTTAGTGACAAGGTGCACTATGCTGACCCATAGCTTCCCAGTTGAGTTTACACTCCCTGGAGGACCACTCAGCATCCAGTCTTTGTTTGAAGATGTCCAAAAATTCAGCAGTAACAGTTTCTTCAGAGTTTATTCCAACTGTTGATGATTCTTGAGGAACAGAAGTGAGTGCAGACTCTGGATAGGGTAGGCTGCTTAAAAAGTTTCAACTAATGACCTCTAGTTCTTGAGCGAGGAACAACAGTGGGAAATAATGCTGAGAATGTATTAGCCCTCATTAACTTATAGGTTAAAATGACATCACCTGTATTTCTCTTGTATACAAGTGTTGGGAGTTTCAGCTTTGCTAGTCTTGCAAGACTAGCTTTGCTAGTCTTGCAGGAATGTTCCTGCATGCCAGATATCACTTTGGTGGCACATCTTCCAATACTTTTATGTCTTTTTTAAAATAAGGGGAGGCTAACGGCATTCCAACTTGAATCAAGCTTAGGATGCACAAGTCCCTTATAAAGAAGACTAATGACTTTAGGGAAACAAGGGAAAAGAGTGTGCTTAATCAGCTCCATGGTTGAGCTAGCACCAGCAGCAGACTTCTTACTTGTGTTTTGAATTTTTCAGTCCAAATAATTATCCCAAATTTTTGTCTGATGGCATTTGAGCCAAGACCAGGCCAGAATTGTGGTTCTTCAGTATAAAAGAATGAGAAACAGCAATTTATGATATATAGGTGCTGATGATAGATACAGGGTATGTTGAAGCAGATGATAAGAGAATCAGGATGGAATCCAATGTGGAAAATGCAGACAATGAGGAAGATCTAGTGATGGATCAAGATGATTTACCCCTTTCTCCACTTGACCACATACAAGCTTTCAATACAGGGGGATTCCCTAATTCTTCTATCTCATGTAAATCTCCACATGACCAGACAATAGCTAGTCACATTTCAAAAAAGCAGTGTCAGTTGTTTTAACCTCAAAGAGTTTACAAATAGAGAAAGCAAAACTTCCAGCCTGTGGATACAGAGTGGAAGTCACCTTTTCCCCACACCCTTTTGATCTAATGAACCCTGTCCATTACTTCCAACTGATGCTTTACAACTCTCAGATTTAAAATTTGGTCAATCAGACCAATCCCTAGGGATCCAATTGTTCATGACAAATATCAAATAGCCAATTGTCTACCACCACTGAGAAAAGGCAACAAGATTTCCTACCATTACTGATGTTATGCTAAGAAACAGAATTAGATAATTTTGGAGACCACACTGCCTTTCCATGATGATAAAATAAAAGTTCAAAATAGGGATAAAATCCTTTTTAATAGACAGTGTATAGAAATTCACAAGAAATACAAGATATTTTGATCACAAATACAGTGACTGCCATCAGTAGTAAAACTAAACTAAAACAATTTAAAACAAAAGTTTATATAAGAAATCAAATAAAACTACATATTGTTTAATTCTCTAATTCTTTTCAAAGCAAAGGCAGAAGCTTGCCTTTTTGACCTTCTTGGATTTGGTTCATTAGCATTCAATTCAATTTTAGCATAACATTAGAGCATAACAATTCAAATTTTAGCAAACATTAGCATTCAATTTGGTTCATTAGCATTCATTAACATTGGGACAGAGGTCACCTACAGTGGGTGAATTGAACTTTACTCTGTCAGATTTTAATAAATTATCATAGATAGAGTTCAGCCCAAATTCATCTGTATCCCAATTCAAAGCAATATTCTTGAATAAGAGTTTCTTTATTTCAAGAGTTTCATGAAAATTTTGCTTTAAACCCTGATCCCTAGAAATCAAAGAGACATTCTTGAACAAAATAAAATGGCCTGGAAAATTTTGTTTTAAATTGTTTTAGTTTAGTTTTACTACTTATGACAGTCACTGTATATGTGACCAAAATATATGGTATTTTTTGTGAATTTCTATACACTGTCTATTAAAAAGGACTTTATCCCTATTTTGAACTTTTATTTTATCAAAACAGAATTAAATTCTTTGCAAATTTGTTAATAGTAACAATAATGCCAAAATCACTCCAAATGGTCAAGATGGACATGAGGTAAAGAACAAACAAACAAATCATGCTTTTCAATGGTTGTCTATGATTTAAGCACTACTTGGAAGATAAGCCACACTCTTTGGGATTAAAGAACTTAGCTGAGCTGGTTCACTTGAAATCATGTACAATCCACAAGTGTACAATGGGAAAGGTGCAGTGGAAAATATGAAACTAGGCCAAGGAGCCAAGGGTGTTCTATGTTTTGCCAATGGTGCATCATTTCATCAGAACTTCAAGTTAATTTTTGGCAATGTCTACAATGGTGTACTACAACTTCAAGAACTCTTTGGCTTTGGAATGCTTTCAAATGGGACCATTTGACCAAATTGGCTAAAAAGTTGCAATCTAGAAAGCAACCATCAGTTGATGAAAATGGGGCAGGAAATTTTTGACTAGATTTGAAGATACTGTGATTCTAATTGCAAAAAGGCACAACTCACAGTGCATCATCATTTCCACTGACAACTGTCAAAGATGGGACTCAAAGAAAAAACAGATGTTTTCCACCCCACTGTATTGTATAGTACAATCATTTTATGAGTACATGAATGATATACTTCTTGAATTGTATCAGATAGATATCCAAAGTAGAACGTGTTTTTGGAGGCTGTTCTTATCTTTTATAGACTTGTCAGTATTCAATGCATGGCTACTATATTATTGGCATACAAACAAGCAGAGCCTCCTTCAGTTCAAAAGTGAAATAGCAAGCTACTTGACAAGAAACAATTGGACTACAAAAATTGTCAAGCCCTGATCTGCATGATAGCCATGACCCTTTGGTGGGGTATCTCATTGACCTAAGTGATTGTAGATAAGTAGCACTGCTGGCTGTGCCAAGTCTATGCAAGAATTCTGTGCATTATTGTGACATCTTCTTATGCCTTGTCCAAGGATGAAACTGTTTCCATAACTTCTATTGTAATGGAACATACAATTTTATAAAGTTTGTAAAATTGTACAAAAAATACAGTATAGCTGACTTTTGTTGTTATGACTATTAAAAGCTACTGATGCCATATAGAATCATGTCAAAGAAACCCAGACAGAACTTGAGAACTCAAAAGAAAGTAATGAACTTTCACACTGGCTCCCTATGATGAACACAATTCACACAATTTATTTTTGCTATGTTTTCATAATTCAGCTTTGAAAGAGTTTTGGGAGCATTATCTTATTGTGCTCTTTATTTATCCATCAGGAAGAGTTGGGTTAAAGTTGGTAAAATTCCAGATGATAGGTTTTCTTGGAAAGTATAGATTCCTCTTATCTTGAAAAGTAAGCAAATTAGGTGAATAAAACTCTTAGGAATTCATCCAGAGCCTCAATGATCCATGAGAAGGTATTTTGGAGTACTTATCTCTGCCTTTTCTTTTTCCAAAGGACACTGATGTTTAATAGCCTTTTACAACATTTGTGTCATAAAAGTGAAACTTTAAAAAATAGATCTACTGCTGAGATGAGTGAGCAGGATTGCTCAATCAAGATTCATAAGAATTTTAAGTCTTGTAAATCTATTTCTGAAATAAATACATTTTCAAAAACTAGTGCTAATGAAAAAGGGACTGAAAACCCAAAATTAAGGTACATATTTTTGTAAGTTTAATTAGATACAAATTTGTGAAGGAAGCAATTAATATATTTTGAAAGAACATTGAAAAATGCATTAAGTGGTGTCAAAAGTTAGATAAGTAGCAAATAATATAAGGAACTTTCAAATACCTAGTAATAAGGAGAGGGTGGAGACAGTAGATTGATAACAATTTGAAAGAATATATTTAAGGGCCCAAAATGGAATTTGTGAAGGAAGTACCAAATTAAAATAATTGGTATGAATATGGAAAGATGAATCAAATGGTTGTTAAAATTTAATTAGGTTGCCTATACACCTTTTATGTATGTGATCTTCAGAGCCATAGAAATAAAGAAAGGGTAGAGACAATAGTTTGTCAACAACTTTGGTAAATATTGAGCAGTTCATATTATTGACCCAAAAATAAAGTGAGCATACCACTAGATGCCATTTTTTATGCTCTTTCTGAATATAATAATTGTTTTCTTCCAAATTCTGTTTTAACCCTTTTTAGACCCTTGAAAATGATAGTTTCTTTCTATGTTTTTTTTTTTTTATAAAAAGGGTTGAAACATTGATTTCAAACTTACTATTTCATTATAAAATCCATTTTGTTAAAGTTATATAATCTGTAAGCATGGATTTGTCACAATTAAGTTAGATACAAAATTCAAAACAATTTTTCTATCTGCCATATTTCATTTGTCAGCTTTGGTATTTTTTTTTATATATATATGAAACAACAGTATTTATGTGACCTAACAGAATAAGAAGAAAACATGGCAGAATTGTTTTGAATTTTTTTTCATTCAACTTAATCTTGAGAAATCAATGTTTGTGAATTATACAACTTTTACAAAATGGATTAATAATGGAATAGTAAGTTTGAAATAAATACAGTACTGGTGTGTTATATGGACACTTTTATACATTGTAAGGAAATTAGTCATAAAAAACCTATCAAGCAGGCTATTCTCAAGAGACCATTATACATAAATGACTGCAAAGCTGTGGTTTCTTAATGATTTACAATATTTAAAAAATTGTTTTTTGGGGTTTAAGGGGGGAAAGGTACCTAGGTTTGGCTATGTATTTATTATATACTATGCTTTACCCACCCCCCCCCCCCTAATGTGCAAATATATAGCCCAAATTTGGGTAAATTTTTTTATTCATATTATTGATTTGTGAATAAAATAAACATACCACTCAGTGCTTTTTTTTATGCTATTTCTAAATATAATAATCATTTTTGCTGGAAATGAATTTTATTCCTGCCCCTATATATAGCAATTCAGGGTATATATTTGCACATTAGTGTGGGGAGTTTATACTTACCTCTCATTTACATAAGAAATAAAATTTACCCCCCCCCCCCTAATGTGCAAATATATACCCTGAATTGGTATATATAGGGGCAGGAATAAAATTCATTTCCAACAAAAATGATTATTATATTTAGAAATAGCCTAGCATAAAAAAGCACTAAGTGGCATGTTTATCTTATTCACAAGTCAATAATATGAATAAAAAAAATTACCCAAATTTGGCCTATATATTTGCACATTATGGTTATGGTTATGTACATAGTATGGTTACTTAACTCATAAGCCAATAATATCAATAACAAAAAATTTACCCAAATTTGTTTATAAACTGTTATATACATATCCTATTTTATTTCATTAGCATTAACAAAACATGACTTTTTAGAAGTGTCCATATAATGCTCCAGTACCATAAATACTATAGACCATTTTTATATCCAGAAAATGTAGAATAAAATTAGTATTTTCAAGGGTCTTAAAAGGGCTTAATATTAAATTTGTGGAATAGGCCTAGTAATTATTATACTCAGAAACAGCATAAAAAATGTCATCTAGTGGTATGTTCACTTTATTTGTAGCTACCATCTTGTATTAGGCCATGTGCCCAGATAGACTAGCCTATTCTATAATTGACTTATAAACCGTCACGTGACGAAACTGAATAAACCAGAAATTAGATGTAGGCCTACATTGTTCCCAGAGCTGGATGAAAAAGAATCCCTTCTCTCTGTTTTTCTCATATTTGTTTACGACCAGTTTGTTTATTCTATTTCTTCAGAGAAATGGACACTGCGAAATTTCAGGGAAAGGTCTTTCTACCAGAATTCTGGTGTTGAGGATTTTTGGTGACCACTGAGGTGAGGATTTACCTTAACCACTGAACGCAGCATCAAGTTAAATTTTGGCGCGGAATTGAACTTTTCCAACATGAGCTGGAAAATTTCAAGTGATTGATGTGAGTCTCCTATCAATAGATGCCCAGTTAAATACTCTTTCTAAAAATATTAATCTCTGCCATTACAATCACATTCCAGGCCCTCCTTTAAAGGTACAGTATTTGCTTAGCCTACTACAGATTGACTTAAAC
>JAQQPU010016693.1:6037-19600 GCA_029168905.1 Artemia sp. Kazakhstan ARC1039 | reverse complement strand
TTCACTTGTTGAAAGTCAACAGAGATGAGAGGTCAACTATCCCCCCCACACCCTTTTTTCCCCAAACCATCTAGTAAAAATTTTTAGATAGCCTTTTTATTGAAAATAGTTCAAACACAAGATAACAAAACTCTGGAGCAGACCCAACCCCCCAGATCCCAGTGTCAAGTGTTTCAAGTTATACCCCGGTGGCATATAAAGTTTTCATGTAAGGGATGATCGTATAAACTTCAGAGGTAGCTCTTTTGATTGGAAATCGAAAGTTCCAGTTACCTTTTTAAAATCAAAATTAATCGGAGGACATCTACCACCCCACACCCTCTTTTCCTTAAATGCATCTGATCAATTTGAGATAGCCATTTTCTTTGAAATAGTCCAACGATCAGATAACAAAAACTTCAGGGTCAACATACCCCGCCCCAGAGCCCGGGGAACTAATTGTTGTAACTTGTGCCCCGGAGGCATATACTGTTTTTATGGAAGAGGTGGTCGTACATACTTCGGAGGGGACTGAAACGATTAGAAATTCAAAGTTGTAGTTGCCATTTTAAGTTCCCTAAAAGTGATCCGATGGCAACTAGTCCCCCCCACCAATCCTCTTATCCCCAAACGCATCTGGTCGAATTTTTTTATATAGCCATTTTGTTCAAAATAGATCATACATCATATAACAATAACTCCAGGGGTGACACAGCCTCCCAGAACCTGGGGGCAAGTGTTGTAAATTATGTCTCCGGGTCATATGAGGTTTTCACAGAAGGGATGGTAGTATGAACTTTGGAGGGGACTCATTCGATAGTAAATAAAAATTTCTAGTACCGTTTTTAACAGTCAAAAGTGATCGGAAGGTAACTAACCCCCCAAGGCCCTTTTTCACCAAATGCATCCAATCAGGATTTTTAGATAGCTATTTTGTTCAAAATAGCTTAAAGATAAAATAACAAAAACTCCGGGGTTGACACAAACCCCAAGAGCCCAGAGGCAAGTGTTGTAAGTTATGCAACGGGGGGGGGGTGTACGGTTTTTATGTAAGGATTGGTCGTATAAACTTCAGAGGTGGCTCATTTGACTGGAAATTGAAAGTTCTAATTACCTCTTTAAGAGTCAAAAATGAACGGAGGGCATCTACCCCCCCCCCCTTACACACACCATCTTTTCCCCAAAAGGGTTCAATCAAATTTTTGGGATAGCCATTTTGTTTGAAATAGTCCAATGATCAGATAACAAAAACTTCGGAGTCAAAACCCCTCTCCCTCCATAGCCTGGAGTAAGGGTTGTAAATGACAAAACAAAAATTGCAAAGAATAGAAAAACGAGGACAATAACAGCTAGTGAAAAACAGAAGAAAAAGTTTTGCAAATATTTCGGTTGAGACCTCCGCTCAACCGTCCTCAATGTAGAATAATAAATAGAATAAACACCCTTTAGTTTCAATGTATATTTTTAGGTTTACTTTTTATATTGTCCTTTGGACTTTTATATGTATTTTTTATCATTTATTTATTATTATTATTTATTATTTATTATGTATTTTTTATATGTATTTTTATCCTACACTGAGGACGGTTGAGCGGAGGTCTCTACCGAAATATTTTCATACATTTTCTTCTGTTTTTCACTGGCTGTTATTGTCCTCGTTTTTCTCTTCTTTGCGATTTTTTGTTTTGTCATGATTAGCCAGTGTGATCTCAGGAATTATTTATGGTTGTAACTTATGCCCGGGGGCATATAAGGTTTTTATGGAAGAGGTAAATTTCGGAGGGGGCTCAAATAACTAGAAATTGAAAGTTCTAGTTCCCTTTTTGTGAGTAAAAAGCAATCTGGTGGTAACTAGCCCTCCCCCTCACCAATCGTCTTTTCCCAAAATAAGTCCAATGGAATTTTTGAGATTTTCTTTTTGTCCAAAATAGACCAAAGATCCCAAATACCCCGGGGTTTATGTAACCCCCCAGAACTCGGGGGAAAGTTTTGTAAGTTATACCCCGAGGGCATATAAGATTCTTATGGAAGGAATGATCATGTAATATTCGGAGGGGGCTCATTCTATTCGAAATTGAAAGTTCTAGTTCCCTTTTTAAGAGTCAAAAGGAACCAGAGGCCTACTAGCCCCCCTACCCTCTTTACCCCAAATCCATCTGATCGAATTTTTGAGATAGCCATTTTGTTAAATAAGTCGAAAATTCAGATAAAAAAAAAAAGGGGCACCACACCCCCCCCCCCCCCCCCCAGAGCCCGGGGACAAGTGTTTTATGGTATGCCCTGGGGGGCTTATAAAGTTCTTATGCGAGGGTTTTGAAAATAGTTCAAAGATCAGGTAAGCCCAACCCCCTGCCTAAACAAAAATTACTACAAACAAGAGTTTGGGTTTTGCCTCCTTCTCTCACTGTAAAAGCCTAAAACCTACAACGTCATTGGCACTTTACTGAAAACCAATTATATTACAAATATTTCCTTTTGTACTTATTACAACATTGAAAATAAACATAAGAATTGCATTAAAATTAAATTTTAAACTGATGAGCTTTCAGAAATTAATATACTTATATATCAAATTAATTTAAAAAAACAAAGTTTTTCCGAGGGAAATAAAGAGCAAAGTTGAAACTTAAAACGAACAAAAATTATTGCTTCACAGTCTATCTACAATAGATCAATAAAACTAATGCAAATAAATCAACTGGCGATATTTACTTATTTTTGTAACATTACAGAAAACTAGCGCTTTACTGAAAACACGAAACAATATAGGAGTTTTGGTACGGTAAAAGTAAACCTTTTAAGAACACTTTTAACAGTATAAAAATAGAGCATTTTAAGATTGTTGCTTTATTTATTTTTTTCGTTTAATTTGGCATCATTTCTGCCAAATGAGCTCAGTTCAATGATTGACTGTTGTTTTGGATATGAAAAGGACATTTCATGATTATTTTGTAGACAAGTTCTAAGTGTCACTACAGACTTGCTTTAGAACTTGTATCATAGTTTAAAATATCCGTTTTATAGAGAGAAATAACTGGATTTCCAGAGTTCATATTACGGTTGATATTTTCGTCATTTCGAGTAGTACTAGGTGAGACCAAGAACTTACCAGATAAATCAATCCATTATTTTATATGCTGCGTAATGACTTTAAACTTATTATTTTTCTGCCTAAATTTTTAAGATAATTTTAATTGTATACTGGAAGTCATTGATATCACAGCACCTGTAGCACTATGAAAAGCGTTATAGATTAGTTTGCTGTTGTGATGCTACGTATTTACTTTTGACTCCTAAATCAATATTCTTGTTTTTTATACTTGGCTTTTGTGTTTTCAGTAAAGCGCTAGTTTTCTGTAATGTTACGAACATAAGTAAATATCACGAGTTGATTTATTTGCATTAGTTTTATTGATTTATTTTAGATAGGCTGTGAAGTAATAATTTTTGTTCGCTTTAACTTTCAACTTCGCTCTTTACTTCCCTTAAAGAAAGAAAAACGAGCAAAAATGGGGTTTTTATAGGCCAAATGACGGTACTGAAAATACAAAGCGAATATTTCGAGAGGACAAACGCCTCTCTTCTTCAGCGCGAAACGAAACGATGAATCAATAAAAGCCAAAAATTAAAAGAATTAAAACCAACTACCTAACAACCATAAAAGCGAGTTATTCGCCAATATCCTATATTAAAAATATAAAAAATCCTATATAAAATCCTATATTAAAAATTCCGCTGATTTTGTTTCCAAGGTAAAGCAAGTTTCGGTTAAACCAAATACAAGAATTGGCAGTTTTGCTGCAGATTCAATGTATACCAATTGTGATCCTCAAAAGGCCGAACTGTTTTTGGAGCAAAAACTTAATTCTAACCCATCTATATCAGAAAATTCTACTCTTTCGAATCAGACACTTCTTTCGCTTACAGCCCTTTGTAACAGAACTTCTTTTTACTTCCATTATAGAGGCATTTTTTATAGACAGAAATATGGGCTCTCCATGGGTGCCCCCCTTTCTCCAATACAGGCTGATATTTTCATGGAAGACCTTGAAGAAAGGGCTATTTTGCAAAGTTCTTGTAAACCTGAATTTTGGGTTCGTTTTAAAGATGACATTTTTTATTTATGGGAGCATGGTAACGAGTCTCTGGGTTCTTTTCTTCACTTGCTCAACTCCTTGGATCCAAAACTGAAATTTACTCTGGAATCAGAGATAGAGAGGCGTCTTCCTTTCTTAGATGTTCTGGTGCACCGAAATGATTCATGTTTCGAGTTTAGTGTATATAGAAAACCCACACATAATGACCGTTACTTAAGTTATTCCTCCAATCATTCTCCTGCTGTGAAAAGAGGAGTTGTCACTTCTCTAGTTGATAGAGCATTGAAAGTTTGTTCAACACGTTTCTTGGATTTAGAACTCAACCACCTTAGAGATATTTTATTTGGGAATGGTTATCCAATTAGTTTAATAAATTCTGTAATTGCAAAACGCATTAAAAGATTATCAGATAGTTCCACAGAAAACACAAATCAAAGGGAAAATTCAGTTTATCTTGGTCTCCCATATATTAAAGGGATTTCAGACCACATTTCAAAAAATCTAAGGAAAAATAACATTTACTCTTATTATAGACCCAGAAAAACTATCAGGTCCCAAATTTATCAAGGTAAAGACCCTATCCCAATAGGTGAAAACTCCGGTGTCTACAGAATTCCTTGTTCGTGTGGTCTTTGGTATATCGGAAGAACAAATCAGCGACTAACAGATAGATTAACCCAGCTTTCTAGTTCAATTAATAATACACTTAAAAAGCGGAAAAAACCAGAAAATTTTGACTCTGCCCTTGCAGAGCACATTTTTGAAAAACCAGACCATACTATTTTGTTTAATCAAGCTAGTCTTATTTCGCATGATAAAGGTATTGTCCAGCACTACAGAGAAGCTGTTGAAATTTATAAATACCAACATTTAGGTCTAGCTTTAAACAGAGATTCCGGTGATTTAAGAATAAACGAGTCATATTTCGGTTTTCTCAAAAGAGAAGCCGATACGTTAGTAATCCCTGAAATAAACCTTGAACCACTTTCCCAGTCATCTAATCAAACACGTGAACAACCCCTTAGGTCTCAAAGGGTGTCTGCAAGAAATGCCTTAATTAAAATCCGAAATCAAATGACATAGTTTTCCAACTTATTTAATTGCTGGTTCGTTTTGTTTTTTCGAGTGAATGAATTGATTCCTTTCATTTGTCAGTTGCTCGCTAGTATCCGTCGATGGCAGTTCATGTTTTTTGGATTTTGTGCAAATCGCGGATATTGGCGAATAACTCGCTTTTATGGTTGTTAGGTAGTTGGTTTTAATTCTTTTAATTTTTGGCTTTTATTGATTCATCGTTTCGTTTCGCGCTGAAGAAGAGAGGCGTTTGTCCTCTCGAAATATTCGCTTTGTATTTTCAGTACCGTCATTTGGCCTATAAAAACCCCATTTTTGCTCGTTTTTCTTTCTTTATGTGATGTCAGGCCAATGTGGTTTAAGAAATTATTTACTTCCCTTGGAAAAACTTTGTTTTTTTAAATTAATCTATGCTCGTTTTTGATTAAAATTTAACTTAGAAACAACAATGCTCTGAACTTTTCTATTTATACAGAATAATTTCTGTTCGTTTTAAGTTTTAATGCTGGTAATTTCTAATCACCTCCAATCTAGGGTAGATAAGACACATCAACTCTTATTAAGGAGCTGAACTAAATAGCCGTACAAGACTTGAAGGAAAAAATAAGTTCAGAGTGAAAAAACATAGGGTCGTTTCTTTTTGTAAAAAAAAACAACAGAAGAAATCGATCTTTAATTCTTAGTTTTAAAAACTTAAATTTAGTCACACTTCAGAGAGAAGCTCTAGGCGAGTAGCTTCGACACAAAAGGTTAACTGAGCGAACAGGTTTGTACATCGACGTTCTTGCGGAAAATTTTGCTAGCTCAACAGAAATGTGCCCTAGGCTTAGGGATTTATTTGACCTGTCCCTGAATAAAAAGCCACTCATTACTCAGAAATTAATGGAAATTTCAAAAAAAGATCATTTTTTGTGTAGGTAAGATAAACGATATTGCAAACTAAGTTTGTTTTCATTTCAAAAAATTTGGGAAGAATTACCCGAATTCCCCTACAGAACTGTTTTCATTTGTCTTTCTTCCTCTTTGGATACACATTCTTACGTATGGAGAGAATATTACAGTGGAATTGTCAAGAAAATAAGTTGAATAAGTAAGTATAAATAAGTAATCGTTCTTTTAATATACAACTTTGAGTGGTTCCAGAATCCCGTGCCTACACTTCTCCAACTACTTAGTGGCAAGGGGCGTAATTTGCTATGGGATAGAGGGGGCAAGGTCTCCTCCCAGACCTGAGTTTTCCTCCAGACCCCAGTCCCCCCCCCTTTCCAGCTGAAATTTAGTTTCTCCGAAAATGTTGTTGAAACTAAGATAAGCCTGCATAATTCAAGCATCCACTGAAACAGGTCAGTTTTCTTCGTACATCTTTACCTTTTTTTTATTACTACATGGCTAGATTTTCAGTTTTCTCTGTCATTTTCACTTAATTTGGGAGAACTGGCTCCAACTTTGACCCCACACCACAGGATTTTGAAAAAGTTGCACCATTCGTTGGGATATGGATTTGGAGATCTACTCAGAACGTCATTGCAAACCATGAACGGGATAACCTCTATACTCTTTCGAATCAAAATGCTTGACCAAATACCTTCCAGGAACATGCTTTTTAAAGAATAAGTGCATCGCATTTACAAAAACAGTGAGATTTTCTGAAAATGATCGTATAGAAGGGAGAAAACCATAATTGAAAAAAAAAACAAAAAAACACCCAAGCTAGAATCGAACGCATGGCATTCTATTTCGAAGTCAAACGCTGTACCAACAAAACCACGCCTCTAATAAGCTGATTTGATATATTAGTATTTGTACCTTAATTGTGTAGCTTATTAATGGGGCTTGGAGGAGGAACATAAGGGAGGTGTTCTTTCAAACCTCCAGTTTAGCGTATTGGACTATAATTATTACAATGATGATATCGTTTTATGCTTCCAAGCTTTTATAATTAAGAAGGGACACCAAAAGTGCCGTTTTAAGTGCCATTTAGAACTTGCTGATGGTTGAATTTATAGGAAGGACGTATATATCAGCAATTTCTTTATATAAGTGATTAAAAATCTGTCTAGATACCTGCGATACCAATCCGCCCAATAACAATACGCCAATACCGATACGCGTGATATCAATATGTCTGATACTGACACAGTGTGCAGCCCTTTTCCCAGGGACTAAGGAGGGTCGTATCATCACCAAAACCAAATATATTTGACCTTTGAACTATATTGAACAAAATGGCTATCTCAAAATTGTGATTGGATGACTTTGGGGGAGTGGGCCTTTAGGGATGAGGGTTAGTTGCCCTCCAATCTTTTTGGTCACTTAAAAAGGACACTAGCCAATTTAATTTCCGTTCGAATGAGCTATATGATGTTCTGGTCACCCCCTAGCCTTGCTAGAAAAAAAAACGAAGACAGATCAGTGCTACCCATGCAAAAAAGTCATGTTCGTTGTTGTTGAAGGAGGGGGGGGGTTGTAATTTCCATTAACCAGGTTTTTGACTGTCTGATTCTAATGGTACACTTCATTTTGATCTGACGCCAGTTTTGAAGGGTTTCAGACTTTTTTCGAAATGTACAACAAATTTCTTTTCGCAATAAACTTGTACTTTTAAGACAAACCGAAATAATAGTTACCATTCCTGAAATGTTGTCAGATGGCAATTTTTTTTCACTAGGTAGTTTTTCTCTAGACGTTCTTTTTAACTTTTGGTTACTATGGGCTGTGGTTCGCTCTTTACTAAGGTTGCAGCTACCGCTACAACCATGATACCTTCCCGGGACATACTTTAAAAAATGAGCCTAAAAAATGACTGAAAAAAACACCAGATGCTGATACCGATATTCCCGGTACGATACATGCGATATCAATGCGCTCAATACCGATACGGGCGATATCGATACGACCGATACCACATACAGCCCTTCCCCAGGGACTATGGAGGGCCATATCATCATCAAAACAAATATTTATTGGACCTTTGAACTATAGTTTCTCAAAATTTTTATAGGACTACTTTGGGGGGAGGGGGCCTGAAGGGAGTGGGGCTATTTGCCCTCCAATCTTTTTGGTCACTTAAAAAGGGCACTAGCAAATTTAATTTCCTTTCGAAAGAATCATTAAACATATCTCTATGATGTTCTGGTCATTTGATAGCCCTGGTGAAAAAAAAGGAGACACATCAGTGCTACCCATGCAAAAAAGTGACTTTTCCTTGGTGTTCAAGATGGGGGACTGTAATTGTCCTACAAAAGGTTTTGGACCATGCTGATTCCAACGGTGCACTTTATATTTCGATCTTACGCAATTTTCAAGGGGTTTCAGGCTCTTTTTTGAAATCACCATAAATTTCTTTTCGCAATAAACTTTACTTTTAAGATTAAACGAAACAATATTTACAATTCCTGATTCATTGTTAGCTGGAAATTTTTTCTCACTAGGTATTCTTTATGAAAACGCGTTTTTTTCACTTTTGTTTACTATGGGCTGTTGTTCGCTCTTTACTAGGTTACAGCTGCCGCTGCAACCATGATATTCAGTTTAATTTTATTGGTTATTTCCATGACTGTTCAAGGCAAATGTAGCTTCACTACAAACAAGAGTCTGGATACTGCCCCCTTCTTTAACTGCAAAAGTCTAAAGCCTATTGCGTCATTGGTGCTTCACTGAAAACGAATTGTATTACCAATATTTTCTTTTCCAATTATTACAGCATTGAAAATGAAAATAAAATTACAGTGAAATAAAAATTTGAAATGATGATCTTTCACCAGTTAATAGCATTATATATCAAACATTCAATTTGATATCTTTTGTTCTTTCCAAGATTGTTCAACACACATATAGTTTTCAGTAAAGCGCCAATGACAAAGTAGGCTTTATACTTTTACAGCGAGAGAAGGAGGCAAATATAGCTTCACTACAAACAAGAGTCTGGAATACTTCCCCCTTCTTTAACTGCAAAAGTCGAAAGCCTACTGCGTCAGTGGTACTTCACTGAAAACAAATTGTATTACAAATATTTTATTTTCCAGTTATTACAGCATTAAAAATGAAAATAAAATTACAGTGAAATAAAATCTTGGACTGAATGATCTTCCAACAGGTAATAACATTATATATCAAATATTCAATTTGATTTCTTTTGTACTTTCCAAGACTGTCCAAGACGCATATAGTTTTCAGTAAAGCGCCAATGACGCAGCAGGCTTTAGACTTTTACAGTGAGAGATGGAGGCAAAATTCAAACTGTTGTTTGTAGCGATTTTTGTTTGTTTCAAGCTTGATTTGCATATTCAATTTAAGTTTCACTCGTTTTAAGAATTATTTATTCATTTATATTAGTACCTTTTGTATGTTTGTTTGCTATGATTGTTTATTTAATTTCTGTTCGTTTTGGGTTTCATTTATATTTGAATAGCAAAATATTTTTGTTTGTTTTAGGCTTGATTTGCATATTCAATTTAAGCTCTATTCGTTTTAAGATTAATTTATTGATTTATATTAGTACCTATTGTTGTTTATGCTATGATTTTTTATTTAATTTCTGTTCGTTTTGGATTTCACTTATTCTTTAATAGTAATTTCTGGTTGTTTTCAGTTTGAATTATTGTAGGTTTCTATTTCTTCTGATCTTAAGCTTAATATGGCCTTTACTTTTCTTTAAAAAACCTCTTTTTCGGAAAGTCTTTGTTTAAACTAATTGTATGCAATGGGTCGATTGCATAACTTACAGCCCTTGCTCTGTGGGCTCTGGGGGGCTGACATCCCGAGAGACCTAGTTACTGGACAATGATGAAAGGTCCCTCTATCAAAATTTATTTTGTATGTGTCTAGATAGTAAATGGGCTTGGGAGGGGGCCACTTGCTCTCCAATCACTTTTGACACTTAAAAAGGGCGCTAGAACTTTTAATTTCTAATCAAATGAGTTCCTTTAAAAGTGTCTATGATAACAGTGCGCTGCCTGTGATATTGCTTATATGCCTTTTTTAAAACCAGCATGCATATAGCTTTTTCGTTTAACTGAAACTCCCCGTAAAAGTTTCAACTTAAGACCCTTAGCTTTATTAAATACAGCAATCGTATTAGTAGTGTTAATAGTATACCCACAGTACTTTTTAGTTAGCTAAAAATTCGCCACAACATACCCTGATAGTTCCAACTTGATAATGTAAGCCATTCTTAAGACATTGCTGTTACACCCTTTTGACAGTTCAGATGCTCAAAGTTGGTTTTGATTTAATTCAGTTTCCATCTAAACACTCATTGAAAGTTTCACCTTAATACCCTTAGCTTCAATAGTAGCAATAGCTATGGTAGTAGTAGTAGTAGTAGCATTAGTAGCAGTATTTACATATTACCCTTGTTTTTTCAACATCCCCCTCATTACCAGCTGAAAGTTTCAACTTAATACCATAAAACATTCCTGAGGGATTGCTGATCCGGGCTCTTGTTAATCTGTATGCGGATATTGTGTTTGTATTTAGTTCAGCCCTGCTTCAATATTTCCAAAATAAGTATGCTTAACTGTATTAGCAGCATTAGTAGTACCAGTAATAATAGTAGTAGCAATAAATTTAGTAGTAGTGGCGTTAGCTTTAGTAGCAGAAGCAGCACTAGTAACAGTAGTAGCAGCGGTAGTAGTAACCGTAGTAGTAGCAGTAGTATCAGAAACAGTAGTAGTAGGATGTAAATATTACCTTTTGGGTAGTTCAACATCCCCCACAACAAGCCCTGTAAGTTTCAGCATCACACACCAAGCTATTCCTAAGATATTGCTGATACGCCCTTCTGACAACCTGCATGCAGACAGCGTGTTGGGATTCAGTATAACTTCCCCCCTGAATAAGCCATGAAAATTTCACCTTCATACCCTTAGACATAGTTGTAATAGTAGTCACAATAATAGTAGTAATAGTACTAGTAGTAGTTGTTAACAGTAATAGTGCTAGTACTAGTAGCAGCACTTGTATTAACATATTGCCTTTTGGTCAGTTGAACATCCCTGGCCTTGGAAGTTTCAACTTAATACAATTAGTCGTTGCTATGATATTACCGATATGCCCTTTTCATAACCTGTATGTCCATAGTTTGTTTTAATTTAGTTCAACTCCCCCCTCAGCACTTCCTGAAATTTTCATTTTAATACTCTTAGTTTTAGTAGTAACTGCAATAGAAGTAGTTGTATTAGCAGTGGTAGTAGTATTAATAGTAGCATATACATATTGCCTTTTGGTCAATTGGTCTCCCCTTTAAGCATTCCCTGAAAGTTCCAACTTAATATCCTAATTCATTCCCGAATTACGCCCTTTTGACAATCTGCATGCACATAGTGTGTTCTGTTTTAGTTTATATTTCCCCTCAATATTTTCATAAATTTTCACCTTCATACCCATAACCTTAGTAGTACTAGTGTCATAGTTGTAGTGGCAGTAGCACGAGCAGCAGTAGCAGTAGTAGTGTTTATTAGTAGTAGTAGTAACAACAATGTCAGCAATATTAATAGCACCAGTAGTATGCACATGTTGCCTTTTGTCCAGTTCAACATCCCCCTCATGATGCCCTGGAAGTTTCATCTTGATATGGTAAGCCGTTCCAAAGATATTGCTGATACGCCCTTTTGACAATATGTATGCACATAATATGTTTTGATTTTGGTCAACTTTCCCCTCAATATTTCCTCAAATTTTTCCTTCAATATTCTCAGTCTTGGCAATACTCGCTACAGATACAAAAGTTGTAGAGGTAGTAGTAGTTGTGGTAGTAGTAATAGTGTCCAAATATTGCCTTTTTGGTCAATTGATCCTCCCCCGTATCATTTCTTGCAAGTTCCAAATTAATACACTCAGTTGTTCCTGAGTTACGCCGTCTTGGGACACTAAAGACCAAACATGCCCACTTTTCTCAATAGCAGTACTAAATGTAAACAATGGGTGATTGCATAGCTTACAGTCCTTACCCCCAGGGCTGTAGGGGGTTGACATCCCCAGAGACATAGTTACTAGAACTTTCCACTATGCTGAACAGATTGGCTTTCCCAAAATTTTGATTGGATATGGTTTTGGAATTAATGAGCGTGAGAGGGGGGCTGGTTGTCCTCCAATCACTTCTAGAAATTTCAATTTCCAATCGAATGAGCTTCAACGACAACTCCTTCTATATGAAGTGCCTCGGTGAAAAACAAATACATTGTTCCCATATCGTTCTTTACTTAGGCATCGCTATTACTCTGCCTATGATCAGCAGGAATTTCTAGAAATCTGTGTTTATCTTTGTTTGTATAAGCTCAAAAGAAACCAAGCATCATCAAAATTGAATTGCCACTATTGTTGAGAATTCCGTTCGGCCATTGACCATTTGCTGGTGGACCACAACCGGGTAATATACACTAGCAAACGGTGGCCGGCGTTTACCCCCCCCCGGCGAATACCCCCCTGGAAAATACCCCCCCCCCGGAAAATACCCCCCGCGGAAAATGAATATAGTGAATGGGGGGGGGGGGGGGGTTTAACCCCCCGAAAAATGCCCTCCCCCACGAAAAATACCCCCTGCTTCGGAAAGTAACCCCCGCGGAAAATTCCCCCTCCTTGGAAAATACCCTCGTGGAAAATACCCTCCCCTCCCCTGTGGAAAAATAAGGTTTCTAAATTTGAAACTTTTATTTGAGTTTTTTTTATAATTTTAGTCAGTTTTTTTTATAGTTGAAGTCAGAAAATAATTCTTTCTAGGTATATGGTCACTAGAAAGTTACAGAAGAATAGCGAGGTATCAAAATCATATGGAAGCCTTTTCAACACTAATGGATTTGTGTTTTTTTTTTTCTAAGTTTTTTAAGACACTTCTGGTGTGTAAATTCCTCTTTTTCCCGTTCCTTAGCACTTTTCAACAAAATATTAAAAAAAAACTCAAATAAAAGTTTCAAATTTAGAAACCTTATTTTCCACAGGGGGGGGGGTATTTTCCACGAGGGTATTTTTCAAGGAGGGGGTATTTTCCGCGGAGGTTACTTTCAGAAGGAGGGGGAGGGGTATTTTTCGTGGGGGAGGGCATTTTTTGGGGGGTTAAACACCCCCCCCCCCCCCCGATTCACTATATTCATTTATGTTATTTTACTGTGTTCATGGTCGTATATTTGGCTTTGAAATACACTTATTTGTCTATCTATTTAATATGCAGAATAATTGTACCAAACACATTTTGTATGTAGCCCCGTTATGCTTACCCCCCCCCCCCCCCTAATGTGCAAATCTATAGCGCAAATTTATTTCTAAAGTAACGAAGAAACTAACAAAAAAAACGATGTGTTCTCGAATTTTACACAGCGTAAACTCTAGTGAGTGGCGCATAATACACAAGTACCAAAATTCTATCCCCGTACGGAAATTAAAAAAAATAAACTCAAATAAAATTCTCAAATTTGGA
>JAQQPU010016692.1:0-19603 GCA_029168905.1 Artemia sp. Kazakhstan ARC1039 | reverse complement strand
TTTTTTTAGCTATGTGATTTTGTTTCCCACTATAAAAATATTTTGCTTTTATTTAATGTTAATATCCGAAATCATTTTACAAAGCTTGTCAACTCAATCCTTCCAGTTCGTATCAACCAATCTCAGGTGCTACCGGTGGAATCTGGTGCTATACTCCGAGCTCTTAAGCAAGTGAATAAGTCTGCGTCCCTTGATATTGATGGTCTTTGCTTTTTTTTTTGCTTATAATTATCCTGAACTGCTGAAGCATTTGCAGTTATTGTTTCAGATTTTCGTGACACAGTCCATTGTGCCAGATAGTTTTTTTTTGTTCGGCTGTATATCTTCCATTGTTAAAAGGGATAAGGACCCCAGTGCTTGCTCTAATTACCGTCCTACCAATGTGTCTTGTTTTATTGGTAAGCTATTTGAATATATGCTGCTACGGGTCATTAACTCCAAATATTATTTTACGCCGTTCCAGCTTGGTTTTAGAGAAGGTATGGATTGTGGTCAAGCTCGCCATATTGTGGGTCGGCTAATAAAAGAAGCTATTGCTCAAAAACGTCCCCTGTATTGTTTGCATGTTGATATATCTAGTGCTTTTGACAGTGTAATTCATTCAAATGTTTTGTTTTCTCTAGCAGCGTCTGGCGTTAACCTTCCTGTTGTTTCCATCCTTAAGTATTGGTATGCTAATTCTTCAGTTAAGGCGAAGTGGAAGGGTACTGTAGGGGGAGTATATTCCTGTTAAAAATGGCGTTTGGCAAGGTGTCGTGTTATCACCGAGCATATTTAAGTGTGTTTTAGCTTCATGTCTCCGACGTCTTCAACTGTCAGTTTTTTTACAATAATAGTTTAGGCATTAGTCACGTTGTTTGTGCTGACGATGTTCTGCTTCTTAGCTGGACAACACAAAGTCTAATTGAAAACTTTGACCTGCTTTCAGCTAAACTATCTGCAGTGGGCCTTTCAGTTAATGGTGCAAATGTGATTTTTGTGTTTTGAGAGTCCTCCACCAGCATTGCCTCTTTGCTTGAGTTCTTCAACTATAACCTGTTCAGCAAATATTAAATGGTTAGGTTTATCTTCTTCCACGTCATTTTCGACTACTTGCTCCGCTATTACGTCCAGCGAACTGAAAATTATGCGGGTTGGTTACGGAAAAAATTCACCCAATCGTGGTCGGTATAACCGAAAAGGACTTTGCCGTCTTTATTCTTGTTTTTGTGCTCCTTTTTTTTTATCTTTCTGGGTTTCCTTTCCTCCTTCGTAATAAGTATACAAAGAAAATACGCTCAGGATATTTTGAGTATTGTAAATATCTGCTGCATTTGCCTCGGTACTACCGGAACCATAGAATAGTTTCTAAATTGGTCATTGTTGATGCGCCCTCGCGACTGAAACAAATATCAACAGATTTATGTTTTAAAACTCAGCAAATGATTTGAGTTTTTGACCCTCTTTGGCCATTTTTCCAATTGAATTAATTTATTTATGTTGTATTAGAATCGTATGTCTATGGTTGTTTTTTTTTCTTTATTTACACCACAGTTTTATCATTGTATTTTGTGGGTTATAAATAAATATTATCTTATTCTATATATATAAATACACTATAAACACTACTTCTAATATTCTCATTTAACGAATTCCATAGCTCAGCCCTTCTAAAAACAAGAGAAAACCCTGACCTCAAAATACTATTCTAGACTTCTGTAGTTTCTTTGGCTAACTTGGAAAAAGATCTTTTTAGAAGGCTTACTGTCTGTGCTTTTAAAACCTAAAAGATGCGCAAAAATTTATTTTTAGAAAACAAAGTTTTTTGATGAAAATAAAGAGCGAAGTTGAAACTTAAAAGAATTACTGCTTCGTAGTGTATGCAACATATTTCTGAAAAAGTGTTTCAAATAAACTGGCTTGTGGTATGTGTCTGTATTTGCAGAATTCTGAAAAATTAGCTATTTTTTTACTAAAAAAATAAAACCAGGGGAACAAAACAGGATTAGAAGTAGAAAAAAACCTAAATTGGCCTGCAGATAATAAACTCTAATTTAAAAGGCTCTCAATGGTCTATTACCGGGCATGAAATCAATAAATTATACGACACGATTTTAATTGTCTAAAAAATCAAGCAGTTTTCAGTACTGTGCTAGTTTAGTTTTCAGTACTGCGCTGCTTTTACAGAATTCTACAAATATAGGGAAACATCAAGAGCGTTTTTATGGCCTATTCGATTCAAAATTGCTGTTATGGAGTAGAAGGTCGTAGAAGTAGGCTCTTCGCTGTGGTACAATCAACTTGAAAATTAATAAAAGGCATATAAAAAAAGGCAATAAAAGGCACTTCAAATATCTATTTCTATTTGAATTAGCTCTTCGTCGATATTCTACGGTCAATGATTTGATACAAACCCCTATGGGGACTAAAGACAAAAAAAAAAATTAACAAACAGTAACCGTAACCTTCCTTCTCGAGAAAAATAAGGGACCTGAAACCTCTACTTGAATCTTCTTGGAGATGATGAATCTAAGGATATAATTATTACCATTGTCTCATACTTTTTGGGGTTAATTTCTCCTTTTCTTAAACTAATCCAGTACTTTCTTACTTCTTTGTACCAATTTAACCTATTTTGCGTTTACTTCAATATTTAGTTCTCCTTAAATGCTACTTTTCTCATCCCGTAAACAAAATCCTGCAGACTAATCCAAACATCGGAAAAAATAAAAGTCAAATATTTTTAGATAGTATTGCAAATAGTTCTGTACGTTAGTATTTTTTAATATTGGTCATAAGACAGCTTGTGGTAACCAGCTGTAGGTAATGAGTGACTTGTACTTATAGTGTAATACCCAGGCGTATACGGGTAAAATTTTCAAGCCCTTAAAAAAATACTTCCAAGTCTTTTTCTTCAGCCTTCTTTTTTGGGGCGGGGGGGGGTTAATTTATTTTTCTAATTTATCTTGCCCATTGGTGCTCTCTTCGCCGAAGTACTTGAGGTTGTAAGGTTTGAGCAGCACAGAAAAAATATTTTGGTCCTTTTTAGGGTCCCATTTTCAGCTGAGCCAGTATTTGTTTTCTTTTTTTCCAAGTTCTTTTGATTTTTGAACTTCGATACATAAGTTTCAAGCCAATTGAAAAAAAAGTCTTATAGCAGTATTCTAGGAAACTGCTGCCCTAAACTGGACTGTAAGCAAACACATGGTGATACGAACTTTAAATAAAGAGTGGCTTGTGCTAATAGTGACCAAAACTTTAAAAACAAGAGTTCTGAGTTTTTAATTATTAAGTTTTTACAATGATTTAAATGTGCAAAACTCATCAAATATAGGGCTAACCACCAAAAGTTACGAGCCTGATAAAATTTGCCTTATTTTCAGAGAAGAGACGAAGCATCCCAAAAGTGCTTGTAGTCATGACAGAAATTACACCATCCAATTCAACACATTAGAGAACCCTATTGTAAACGTTCAAGCCCCTATTCACAAAAATGCAAAATCTTGCGTTATTTCCGAGAAGAATGATCACAGAACTGTGTTTATGTGTTTCTTTTTATTTCTACGGGTGATCATATCAAACCAATAGTGCTAAGAAATTGATAGAAGGCTTATTGATGCTCAGTTCTAACGCACTTAAAAAAGCTAAGAAGACTGTTTTACAGGAAATAGGCGTTTTCTGCCATTTTGAGGCACAAAACAAAAATTTTGCCCTTAAGAGGAAAACAGAAATTTTGATTATAAGTTCTTAGTTAGCAAACCAACTTAAAATATAATAAAAAACTATGTATTTAGCTTCCCAGTTTCAGACGTAACATTGACCGTTGTATTCGGGCATTCGCTCTTAGAGATACACATAGTCCATACAAAATAAACGGTCGATATAACGCATTTTTTGAAGCTTCATTTAGCTGTGTTGATTAATTTGAGGTAGGATAAAAATCATGTACAATGATGTAAAATTGTGCCTTATTTGTTATAGAGGAGAACCGGCGTATCTTTGTGTTGGTAAGGGGGAGGTAATTAATCTGAATCCTTAAGAAGTATATTATGATGCGTAAGTCTTCTAACTCTCCATGGGCCTTCAGATAAATATAGTAGGATTTTTTAGAGGTGTGGGGGGGGGCATTTGATCTCTGATCTCCCTTTATTCGAGGGGTCTCTTTCGGAATAAGCCTGTAACATAGGTGCTGCGATGCGGTAGGTGTCCTATAAGCTACATATTTTTTTTCCTGTAACTTACGAGATTACATTCTCGTGCTTACTGGGACAAATGATGGCGAAACGGAGAAGCTTCATGATCACCGCCAAGAACTTTCCCTGGAGCAGAAGGGGCAAGTACTGCCAGGAGCTTTGTTTTTATTGAGCTTTAAATGAGAATTCTCCTCTATTTCCTAGTTATATACATTTTAGCTTTATTTTGTTGTCTAGGGGCATTGGTCGCCTGGTCCCAATTTCGACGGTAATGTTGAACAGACTTGTAATTAAATATTTGGTGGAAAAGCTCGCCTTGAAAACTGTAGAAATGATAACCTTGTAATTCATTTTTGATATAGCTCGGGCCTCCCACCTCCAAATAAATATTTGGAGGGGTGTATCTTTTTAGAAATGATTATCATTCTCAAAGTATTGTCATACAAATATTAATCTTGAACGTCAAAAACGGGTAACGAAGTAGGGGCAAGTTGTCTTTCTGTATTCTTAGATATCTTTGGATCAAATGGTTTATTACAAAAAAGGCTTTATTTGAAGAGCAGTCAGAGCCAACAGAAGCCGGAACTCTAAAAAACAAAGTTTAGATTAAAATACAAGAAACAGCAGAATAGATTTTTTATCCTAATTCTAAGCATGTAAAATTTAATATTTTCTTAAGTTACTCATCAAAAGCTATTAGAACATGAAAATATGCATAATTTTAGAAATAGAGTTAATACTAATTCTAAAAAGGAGAGCAGGTCGTGATGAATAAAATTGAGCATGTATAGAAAACGAGCAGCTATCGTCAAAATATGGAACTTCTTGTTTTTCAAGAGAAGGATTGTCACGCATGTTATTTACCATAGTTCTAAATTATCAAAAGAGTGTTAATTAAAATGGGAATTTAAAGACTAGTGGATTTTTTAAATAACAGATTTCGCCACATGATATCGCCACGTCCCAGCATTTTGGCTAAGAAACCCTAATTTTGTCACGTGCCAAAATGTTATCGATTAAAACTTCTGAAAACTATTGAAAAGGTATTGACTTAGTCTCCCAGCCTCAGAGGCAATACTGGCTTGCGGTACACCATTTGTTCTTGAACATAAATGCAGTCCATAAAAATGAACTGTCATTGTAGGCCATTTATCCAATAAATCTGGTGGCTATATAGTATGGTATATTTTGCATTATTTATTAGAGTGTTAGCAATGAATTCTCTTACAGCATGAAGGGGGGATGCAGTTTGGTCCCAAAAAGTTTATTGGGCCCATGTTTTCCAACTTCCTATGAAAGGGGCTTTAGATGAATTGAGCGAATATTCATATGAGTTCGGATTATAACTTAGATGTTCCTTCATTAGGAAGAATATAAACGAATATATTGTGCAGTATGGATGCTCTGAAATCGAAAGTTCATGTCTTATTGCGAAGACGAAAGATCATTTTGGGCAATTACACTTCATTCCGAGAAGCGTATATTCGAAATGACCTTTATCTCGAAGTATTACACTACAAATGTTAAACTTTGTTTTAAAGAGCGGGGTTTAAAATTGCGGTAATTCTCCTTTACATTAAGGGAATCATGGATTTGGCATTAAGAAAAAACCAAAATTAAATTAAAATAGACTTTTTCAAATGAAAGTAAAGAACGGTATAAAAGGCCCCCCTCTCCTCCCAAATGTTTTCAGCCAGTCGGTGAAAAAAATTCAGTTGGTGAAATATTGGCGCGAAGTGCGGCTTTTTCACTGGCTCAATTTTTGTATTAGGTAAATGGGATGGTGGAAATTTATCACGTGAAATCAATGAAAAAAGATCAGTCTCAGTCCGTAAAAAGAAATTAAGTAATGATAATAGCAATATCACCCTAATCGGTCGGTGAAAATTTCCAGCCAGTTGGCAAACTCGTTGTGCCCCCTCCCCAAAACATTTTGGCTAGTGACTGCTCTGCAAATAAAGACTTTCCCCTTCAGCTTTTTGTTTCTTTTTTTCCTACTGTAATTACTTAGAGTATGTGACGGCCCGTTTGATTAAAGCCTGAGGAAGAGTATCTCTACTTCTGCAATTATGTGTGGCTTGTCTATAGACCTGTTAAGGTTGTACAATATTGCTTAAATTTTTCACGATTTTAACCTGATTTTTACGAAATCTTTTCTACTGATTTACGGCTGGCAAATCAGTTAATCAATTCATTTCAATCAAATATTTTTAGTACCAACAACTGTTTCTTGCAATATGTCATGCCTGTCACTTTCCTCCCTAAGGGTTCCGCTTTCCATCTGATTCACATAAGTCATTCACAGCTTTTCATTCCGATTTACGTTGTACCCAAACCTAAGACTCAATGTGCCACCTCTAATGATCAAATAAACTTTACGATTCCAGTTTTCAATTGAAAGCCAGCTACTACTACTCCAGGTGTTAATAATTGAAAAACAAGTATTCTGCCATCTAGAGATGATAAAAAAAAACTTAACATCACCATCTTAATAAAAAAAAGTATGTACATTATATAAAAATAAGGCAAAAGAGCTTCATATGTTTTAATGAGTGCTTACATTCAACCCTGATGAGGGCAAAAACAAACACCATCTTAATAAAAAAAGTATGTACATTATATAAAAATAAGGCAAAAGAGCTTCATATGTTTTAATGAGTGCTTACATTCAACTCTGATGAGGGCAAAAACAAAGTGCAATGCGTTACTGTCGTACGAGATAGTATATCGTTATTGTAAAAGTTTTACACTTTCTTCTTTTTTTCTGTTTCTAACAACAACTATATTACGCATCAGTTTGAAACATGTCAAAATGTTACTGATATAGAGTATATAAGAACATGCTCTACCTGCATGCTGAAGGAAACTGAGGAACCGGGGAAATAAGATTCATATTTTTCTATGAAGTGGCTTAATGTTTTCAAATCCAGCTTGAATCTGTATGTTGAGAGGGCAGAGGGGGGTTTAAATTAAAGTCATCTGGTAACCTCATGAAACAAAGATTCTGTAAAAAGACTTCGACAAGTTATGGAAATCACTAAAGTACTATTCTCATGTTGGGTAGTTTTGACGCAGCCAGGGCGGCAAAATTTATTCCCATTAAAGATAACACGATAAAATTTGAAACCAGTTGGACTAGTGCTGAGAGTTTTCATCCATCTACCACGTTTCCAGAGGTTTATTTGCTCCACAAAAGGCACGGAAGCCCAATGAGGCTTTAGGAAAAAAAACTGGGAATTTCAGAAACTACTTGATCTATGTAATTTTACGCACTCTATGTCAGAATATATATATATATATATATATATATATATATATATATATATATGTGTGTCTATCATCTATACTGTAAAATAAAATTTGTCGTTTGACCTCAGTATGCTCTTTTTTCCCTGTAACGATGATTATTCTAGGGAATAGACAACTTCTAACTTATTCATCATATTTTGCGTTTTGTTTATGTGATTTCACTCTTCAAGTGGTGTTTATTTTTCCAGCAAAAATGAACTTCGACGAGGCTCAAGTACAGATCATCTCCGTCTCCAATCAGAAGGTGAGAGTAGCACACATTCAGGAGAAACTACAATAGCTATGTAAGTTAAATGTGAAAAATATGAAAGGATTTTTATAATTCCTCAGCCTACGCACATTAAGATTAATTTCTTACTGTAGTAAAAAATGTAGTAGCTTTACTGTATCATAAAAGATTAATAGTGTTTAATTTGGTCGCAGAAGTACGTTCCTTATGAAAGTTGACACAAATGTAAAATGCTCATGGATTATGCAAAGCTATCATGTATTATAACAAATAGATACAAAAAAAACGAAATTTGTTCCAGGAAAAGTAACGAGTAAATTTATAACCTAAAATGAGCAGAACTTAGTACAAGGTGTCTGACCAAACAGAAATCACAAATAAATCTAAACAGAATAGAAATCACAATGAACGATCAAGTCAAACGTATAACGAACATAAATGAAGGAATGTGTTAAATGAAATCGTTAAGAACAATATATTATATATTGTATTTTATATTTTGCACACATATTTTGTCCTGATTTTGAATACATATTTTGTAGATATGTATGCATATCGACAAAAAGAATATCTGGAAGTTCGGAGAGCATTAAGATTTACAATTTTATAAAGGAAAGTTGTATAAATAATATGTTTTATTTTCTCTAAATCATAGATAACTTTAACCTTTCTGATAGACTGGGAGTGACACATTTTCTTATTTATATTATTTATGTTTGTTTCGATTTTGGTTTTATTGTTCGTTTCAGTAATTAATTTTAGGTTTCTTTTCTTCATTATAGTAATCTTTGCTTGATAATAGGTTTGTAAACTTTACAGTCCCGTAAAACTGCGAAAAAAGGCCAAACCTCCAGATTCAAACAAGAATCTTGAATTTAAATTTCTGCAATGTTTTCTCGATTGAAAGGTCATTCACTATCAGTGGCGGATTCAGGGGGACGAGGGGGTGCGCAGTCCCCCTAAAGTAGTGTAATTTACTAAATTAACGCAATTTTGCGTTAATTAAACTTGCTCCTAACGCAAGTTTATCGGATAAACCTATTTTGCAACCCCCCCCCTAAAAAAAGGTCCTGGATCAACCCTTGTTCACTATTAATTCGACTTGGGGGAGAACGAAAATGATATCAGGACTTGAAAACTACATCGCCATGGGAAGTGATCAAACCGAAAATAACTAAAGTGTCCATGTGGATTACCGAGGTATAATTGAAACTTGGTATGGGTAATTAGGACACTGATATCCATCACACCCCTGGGCTGCTAAAGTCAGAAATAGAAGAGTAGAAATCAAAGTAAAAAAGAGATTAAAAGAGAAGAGTTTATTCTATATTAAAATGTTTCAAATGTATATAACAACTAGGTACGCAGTAACAACTTAGGCAATGTTCACCTGCAGGTCTGACATGGTACTTTAAGCAATTACAAGTACTTGATGTCAAATTGGAACATCATCACTTGAAAAGCAAGCCTTTCTGCGTGTCGTATACTGCCACCAGCAAATGATGGAGGCATTATGTTCACTTTGATGCTGGCTCTGTCGTATGTAAAAATATGCTTTGTCCTTATAAACTTCATGAAAGGCACAAGTTTTTTTCAAATAGAGTATCTCATATTTGTCTTCCTCCTGTGAAATGATCTTACCAATTGAATAAGTTGGGAATTTCCCTGTTTTTCCCTCTTAGACAACTACATAGTCACCAGTTTTCACATCTTCGTAGTCAATGTCTCCCACAATATATGCATGCATGCTTTCACAGTGGCGGATCCAGAGGGGGGCGATCGCCCCCCTAGACAGACCGTATTTTTTTCATTTTTACTGCACTTACGGAAGTCTGCATTAATGCATGTTTTAACTACTGTAACTAGACTCTAAAACATTTTTAAATTACGTTCAATCAACTGTAGACAATCGAGGCGTGCGTCCTGAAAATCAGATCATTTGCCCCTCTTCTTTCTGGGTTGGGTTGACAATGTAGGCTATCCCAATCTTTGAATTTTTCTTCTTTTCTCGTGATAAATTCATAGGCTTTTTCTTGGGACAATTCACTCATGGCTGAATGAGATGTTGCCTTACGATTTAAATTCTCTAGTTGCAAAAATTAAATTACTATTATAGTAAACGGCGTTATTGTAAACACTGCTCATAAAATATTCAAAATATGGATAAATATTTAAACATGCAGATCAGCGGTACCATTTTACTTAATGATACACACCGCTATAGACTCTATCAAGGAAACTAGTCAAACAGGAGTGACAGATACCCCGTTATAATGGTTTATGAAACAAATTTGGGCCATATATTTGCACATTAGGGGGATGGGGGTAAAGCAGAGCAAATATTAAATACGTAAACTAACCTAACTTAGGTACCTTTTCCTCCCTAAACCCCAAAATACAACAGTTTAAATATTGTAAATTCAATGAGAAACCAAGCTTTACGATCAATTTAGATAGCAATTACCCGCTTTATAGGTCTCCATGCTAAATTGCTATAGAGTCTAGAGCGGTGTGTACTATAAGTAAAACAGTACCAGATCAGCTAATTAGGTAAAAATATGTGACATAATCATAGTAGGGTGTGTCCAATTCAACAAAGTCAGCATAATTGACCTACTATGTATATGGTTTTGTATGTTTAAATCCATTAACGGTTTAAAAGCATGCATGAAGAAATCTCTTTTTGAAGACTGGGTTAAAGTTTTTACATCTGTCAGTGGGTTTTAACTCAGTCCTAGTTTAATTTTCAAATTGAGGAGATTCACTTGTTTTCTTTCCAGTATTTTACAATTCAATTGTTTGTGCTCAGGGGTTTCTTCTGTGTCCTTACAATACCTGCAAAATGGGCTACTGGCAACTTCTCCATTTGGCTGCTTAATCTATGTGAAAAGGAATAGTGGTTGACGTTGTGTTTGTACGAACTGTTTGGCACCAGAAATATACGGTTCGAAAAAGCACTGAGCAACGTCTTTATCCACACGACGAGCAATTTTGCAGTTTGTTTGATTATCTGTCGATACGGCAGGAATTCGAAATGTCTCCATTGGCAACTTCTCCATTTGACATAATGCCCACAAAAAAGATAATAAATCTAAGTTTTTATTTTGACTGGCCCCCTTCCAAGTGGGGGCCAGGTGGATCTGGTTTTGACATTCAGTCAAAGAAAATGGCAAAAATATTGATAACAGGCAAATCAATGCAACAAATAAATAAGCTGAGATACTTGAACAATAAAAGGATAATAATTGTAATCTTCCTCGAAATGGTAGTAAAAAGGATAAAAATTTAATTTTTTTATTTTCTAGCTGTTTTTATAGCAGTTGTAGCAGTCCACAGCATTTCCTCCTCGAGTATTTCTCACCTCATATCATAGCAACAGTTTACTCAGTAAATTTTAGCTAGTTCTCGCCAGTCACCTACCTGTTCGAGACACAACGCAACCGGACCTGAGTGTTCTGAAATGTCAAAACAAACATTTCGTTCCAGTGTGTAGTGAAATTTGAATGTGTGTCTGTCACGAGGACTTTCGTCGTTTAAGCGATATTAATGTTGGAAAAACGCGGACTAAAGGCGCTTGAGAGCTTTGTCATTTTAAAGTCTCGCAGAACGGATAGTGTAACTGTAACTTCAAGTAGCTCTGCAATTAATTCTGTTGGAAGTGGCAAACATGGACAAATTCCGGACACTTTGCATTCTTCTGTTAACCCCGTAAGGGTTCAGAGAGATCAGAGCCTACCATTCTCAGCGCGAATCTGTAAATAACCGCGTTAATGAACAGTGAAAGAAGCAAGTAACAGAAAACAGAGAGAGGCTTAAGCCAATTCTGGAATCTTGTTTTGGCATAAGCGCATGTGTGGAGAAGTATATGGCTTCGGATTAAAAGAGAAGGAGGTATTTTTCCTTGTTCAGCAGAAGAAACTGCCAAGGAATGTGACAGAGGCCTATATCCTTATCCCAGCTCACTTCTTGTTATTTTCATATCTCTTCAAGTGAGTGTGGCATCTGCCGAGTGTAGCTTCTCAACTTTACGCAAACTAAAAACCTGACTCAGAGCACAGATGGGAAAAACTAGACTCAGTGGTTTGGCCCTCCTTAATTTGCACCGTGACATCGATACCATAATTGACAGGGTAATCGACAGGTTTGCGAACAGTGGAGCCAGGAAGCTTGAATTTTTCTTGTAAAAAGTTGTCAGTATATCAAGTACATTTTTTTTTAGCATTATTGTAATATATGAAAACCCCATTTTCTTTAAATAAGAGACCGACAGGGATACTTAAAACGTGAATAAAATTGACCTTGTTTGGCCGACAAAAAGGACACTACCCCCACTCGTTCGTCCTGACTTCCCACATTTCATCCTGACTACCCTCTATGGTGTAAAAAGTAAGGGCTGTTTTCCCAATTTTTCTTACTTTTTTTGGCCTTATTACTTCTCACCTTTTCCTTTCCTTTAGCCTTTGATGTTCGTTTGGTCAAGTCTTCCATCAGTTGGTTTTTAACAGGTGTGTCAGTGGCTACAAAGGTCTTGGTCCTATTGCGGGTGGTAATATTTTTCTGGCACTGGCTTTAAAGTAAAGAGAAATTTATTCAAGAGGGATATTTGGACAAACGGGCGTTTCTGCTAGTAATTCTGAACAGGCACTATCATATGTGCCAGATCTTTGCTTTTCAGGAGGATTAAAACTCGGTGAGGCTTGTTCAGCACGATCATTGACACAGGAGCTCAATAATTCATCATCAGTAAAAATATTACTGTTGAAGGAATAGACTCCCGAAACTCTAAAGCCAGACTGAATATTTTGCGGCGTGAAGGCCTGTCGAAAAGTAGTGCCAATCAGTTCTGTAATGTTATCAATCTTGAGAAGCTGTCCAGGATGGTTAAGCATCCACGCATCAGCAGCTCTATTTTAGTAGGCCTAAGCTTTTAGTGGTCCAAAGTCCAGGAGCTGAAGCTTGTGACTTGTGTGTGGTGAGATAGTAAGGATTACAATTCTATTCGACTTAGTATGTTCTAGTGATTCTGGACTAATTTGGCTCACATTGTCTTACTGACCAATAAGACTTTTGATTCAAGATTGCATCGTGTCTTTTTTTAAGTGAATTGAAGATTCAGGAAAGGTTTCAACAGTCATCCATCCGCTTACATAACCAGCATACTAGCGCTACTAGCGCTTTCGTGCTAGTAGGGGCACCAAATACCATGCGTTCTTTGAAGTGAACTCTTGGGAAGACCATAAGGGGGGGGGGGGGGGGAAAAAATAAACTGCACCCCTAGCTGCACAATATAATATTACAATTTCACCCCTCTTAGTAGATGTCATTCGACCAACTTGCTTAGCACCTTTTGAAGCTAACACTTTCTTAGAATTCTGCACAGTTGTAAAGCCAGTTACATCAACATTCTATATAGCATGGGCTTTAAAATTCTCCTTTTCTAATGCAGCTGAATAGTTGTCAAAAACGTCGTGTACTGTTGTTTGATTGAGTGATTTTCCCGAGCAATGCTTGTAGCCTGAGAAGAACGAATATACCCACTTGGATTTCCTTTCAGGAATGAAGTAAACAAATTTACACCAGCAGTTGTATTATTTTTCCGGCTGTCCGGAATCTTTTTCTTGATCGTTTTTGCAAACTGATAGGCCAGAATACGACGTTGTTTTGGGCAGAGTGCAGCTTGCTACCTTTTATAAGATAATTAGTTAGATTGTTTTTTTTTCAATAGCACTTAGTATTTAAAGCCCTGGTTGATTTTCTTATATAAGTTCGTGCCACCTGAAACAGAATTAGTTATTACTATCTAGATGTGGAGCAGATTTTCCGACGAGTGGGGCATCATTGACACCCTTGTCCATATTACCTTGGTCATCGGTGTCCATATTGCCCCTTAATCAGTTAAAATAAAATAAAAATAAAACGTGTCCTCTCAATGAAGTGCCACTTCAAATTGTAAGTATCCAATTCCTAACCTAAGCATTACTCTCTTGAACTTAGTTTAAACACAATGTGAATCTGAATACTACTTGCTGATAATTCTAATTAAGTGAAAACAAAAAAATTTACATTACCTTTGAAAATTCCAAATTTATACTCTAAGAAATAGACGTGTAATCCAAGAAAACTGGATTTTAATCCAGAGTCACCTGGAGTGCTTAGAAATGGGTGTCCATATTACCCAAGTATCCATACTGTCACGATCTTCCTTATTTACTACATTATTATAACACCACAAATGATATTTTACCCCTTCCGACCTCGCCTAGGGTGGAAATGGGGTACTAAGTGATGGAATTTTTGAATTTTGATGTCGTTTTCGGTCTCTCAGGACTTGAGCTAACACGAAACGACTTTTCAATCCACCAAATACTGCATGAATTAAGCTTCTGATTTTCACCCCCCCCCCCCTCCCCCTATAAACTTGCTTGGGTGGAAATGGTGTACAAGGCGATGGAATCAAAATTTTACATTTTTTGACTTGTGTTTACTGTTTGACATCGAAAAGACTTCAGATTTCAAGAATCTTAAAAAATTTCACCCTTTTATACCTCTAAGACCTTTGTCTGTCAGGTTTTGAGAACTAAACCCTTCACATTTCAAGAAATTTATGTCTTTCTCAGTTTCAGAGTTGTGAGAGTTTACAACTAAACTTTTCATATCTCAAGAAATTCAAGTTTTTCCACATTGACAGAGCTTTAAGACTTTTAATTTAAAGATGTCGACAACTAAGTTATTCACTTTTCAAGAAATCCACATTCTTTTTCACATTTGTGATTTTTTTTTTTTTTTTTTTTACATACTTTTAATTACCATAATTCGACTGATAAACCATTCACTTTCAAGAAATTTAGCTTTTTTCCAATTTCAGTATTTAGGACTTTAGATTTTCAGATGTAGATAGCTAAACCTTTCAGATTCCATGAATTTAAATTTTTTTCATAACTTTATAGTCCCAAGACTTAACTTTAAGATTTCGACTAAAAGCATCTAGTTTATAGAAAATCAAAGTTTTTCTTAATTTAAGAGCTCTTAGGGAATCAAAAGTCAGGGTGCGGAGTAGAAACATTCAGTTGATGTACGAGAAGAACGTGGGAAGGGATAGAGGAATGTCAAATTTTGTATTGGATGTGAGGCAGTGGCTAACAATGTCGTGTCTCAGATCCACCTGAAGGTTTTTGAACTACAAATCCCTATGAGAATTTGGATCTAATGGTGTTCCAATAGCGTGGCAAATCAAACGTGCTATGTGGAAAAAGTTGTCAAAATAGCTTATTTTGATATTCTGGAATGGCGTGGTTTACTAAGTTGAAACTTTCAAAGAATGGTTGGGGAGCAAGTAGACCTAAGGTATTAATTTAGGGGACTGAGCACGGAGGGCCAAAAATTACCTTGTGTTCTTTGATCCCCCTAACCTTTTTCCTACATTCTTCTTTTGGACCTACAATCTATTCTAGTTTAAATAGCCTGGTAAGTCAAAAGACCTTATGTTTTGCCAGGTGATCAAAATTAAATATCTAAAGTATTCTGGGAACGGAAGAGAGCCAAATACAAGTGTTTCTAATCTGCCTTACTTGTTTTCTCTCCAATTAGCTTGAAAACGGCATTCATACGTTTTTTAATTAGGTGGAACCTTATACAGAAAGCACACTTTAAAATTATTTTTGCTGCATCGCTTCATTATGCCGAAATTGGGTCCAACTTTTTTTCTTTTTTTCAGTCTCTGATAGGTTTGCATCTTTAAGGAAATATTTTGGAGTAGGGTTATATCTATATTTGACAACTGAAACTAGACCATCCAATTTTCTCTCTAAAATTTTTTGTTCTGTATGATCAAAGCAACCAAAATGAGGTCCTCAGTCCTTGGTCCCCACAGTTTTCTTTGGCGTCACCATTACCTCATACGTTGGTACATCTATTAACAAAAGCTTTCTTCGGTTTTGCAATGCAAAGACGGGGTCAAGACACCACAATTCCACCGAAAAAAAACGTTTCCACAGCGATCCAGTCCCCCTCCATAACCAATTCAGACCAGCTTCTATTTTGTGGTGTAAGGGGTCGCAAGGATAGACACTAGCCAAGGTAGTTCTGGGTTTTAATCCAACATATAAAACATTTTTATTAGTAAAAAAAGAAAATGAGTTTATACTCAAAATATTTGTGCAATAGGAGAGGAACTTCCTACCCTCCCAGCATGCATATTGCACAGTTATTCACAACATCTTTTTGGGAGTATGTGTAATATTTACTAATGATTATACCTTCTTCAATAGAGATATCCAGGACACTATTGCGATATTGTATATAAAAATTCAAATTTTGATTTGATTTTTAGTACCTTAAAAGACCGTTCCACGAGTTTTTCTTTTTTTCATTTTTGTGCCACTAAAGTGGTTAATTCAAATGTTGAAAAGATGAAAAACCATATTATGCAAATTTTGTAACCTTTTTCACTTTAAACTATTATGCGTTTTTAAAATGCATTGATGCACTTCAGAAATGTTTCTCCTTTGTTCCTACATAGGAAACATATACACATTTTTAACATATTTATCTATATTTATATAAATATCTACTTTTATTCTAGGCCTGGTGTTTAGTAGGCCACATAATTATTTGTATTTTAATGGTTTAGCTGCGGTAAATCCAGTATTTGGGTATGGATAATACCTTTCATAGGTTATATTTTATAAGTTTACATAAGGTCATAACGCCTAGGGCGTACAGGCCGTCATTACATAAGGTCATAACGCCTAGGGCGTATAGGCCGTCATAACATAAGGTCATAACGCCTAGGGCGTACAGGCCGTTATTACACAAGGTCATAACGCCTAGGGCGTACAGGCCGTCATTGCATAAGGTCATAACGTCTAGGGCATACAGGCCGTCATTACATAAGGTCATAACGCCTAGGGCGTATAGGCCGTCATAACATAAGGTCATAACGCCTAGGACGTACAGGCTGTTATTACATAAGGTCATAACGCCTAAGGCGTACAGACCATCATTACACAAGGTTATAACACCTACGGCGTTATAGGCCTTCTGGCAAGGGATAAGTTGGTCTGGAGATTGCAGCTCAGATTAGGCCCAGCATCTAATTATAAAGATTTTATAGTTGGTTAAAATTAGGCACCGATCCCGGAACAGATGACATGGTCTCTTTGGCAGAGTCGCTAGACCTTATATACAAAGTACTGGGTGACACCATTTGCCCCAGGCCTACCATTACCGTCCAACAGCCTCGCTCGGCGGCAGAGCTGGTTTTTGGCAATTGAGCCATTCAAGAGAAAACAGCTTATCACGTTACCTTTCTCCCCAATGCTGAAAAACTTCATCAAGCAGCGCTCAGAAGAACTGCAGTCAACAACAAAGAATAACCCACTCTCAGAACGTAATAATTCCTTTGATCCTCTCGACATACCGGGCCAAGCGAAAGCACGGACTTTGACTCTTTGAGTAAAATTTTCCCCTTTTCCTCAGTTTTACCCCTTTTTAGATATTGACAGCTGGCAACCCTGATGGTACGCAGAAATCATGAAACAGAATATTACAGAAGTGAATTTTTGTGTCTTAGTTGTAATTATTTGTATTTTCTAATCATTGGGGTGTATTAAACCCAGTATTTATGGTATGGTATATTACTCATTACGTAAAGGGTATACAGGCCGTCATTATATAGGTCATAACGCCTTGTGCGTACAGACCGGAATTATACAAGGTCATAACACCATTGGGTGTACAGACTACCATTACATAAGTTCATAACACATTGGGTGTACAGACCGTCATTACATAGGGTCACAACACCTTGGGTGTACATGACGTCATTGCATAAGGTCAAATCACCTTGGGTGTACAGACTGTCATTAAATAAGGTCATAACGCCTTGGGCGTACAGACCGGCATTACACATGATAATAACACCTTGGGTGTACAGGCCACCATTACATAAGGTCATAACGCCTTGGGAGTACAGACCCTCATTACATAAGGTCATAATGCTTTGGAAGTACAGACCCACATTATATAAGGTCACGACGGCTTGGACGTACGTACCGTCATTGCACAGTATTGTAACGACTACAGCGCTAACCTATACGTCTGGTTTGGCATGTGGTAAGTTTTTCTGGTGATTAGAGTTGAATTTACTTCCAGCGTCCAATTACAAATATGCTTTGCTAGCTGGATAACAGTATATACTTAGAATATTGAAAAAAATATCGTTCAAAACGTAGTACTTCTTTGACCCTTTCGGCATCCCGGACCGAGCGAGGGCTTACAAATGTCAAGACGCATTTTCAACTTCACAGGCACCACGCATAAACCCAAAGTTCATTTTGTTACCATCAACTGGATAAGTAGAGGACATAAAGTTCATATCAGTTGACAGAAAGTCATTCTTGACCTTACATTCTTCCACACGAGTGACTCTGAGCATGCTATCATACAGTGACCTCACGTTAGGTACTGTCATAAAGATGTTAAAGGCAGAGAACGTCTCTCCCGACACTATCCCAAAAACTGTTAAAGTTCTTGGATTCTGTTAATAGATATCAGCAGCATCTTTCAAATATTCTTTCTAGAGCATATTCAAAATTATTATCTCTGGAAAGTATTTCATGTTTTCCGCCGACTTTAAGGACCTAACTCACAGAATGAGGTTAGGGTTCACTTTCAAAAACAAAATATATCAGTTCAAAGTACCATCGTGAGCTATGGCCATCTTCAAACTATCCAATGGCATGCTTACATGAACGAATAAATTCTGCACAATTACCAAGAGTCATTAGTACAGAACAATGTAAAGATCATAATGATTCTCCAGCTCAGACTTGGGTTCATGCTGAGCGAGATATCAGATGATTCTCCTGCACAGACTCGGGTTCATGCGAGCGAGAAATCAGAATTGTAACATATGTGACGGATCATATTTCTCGGGTTTTCTGGTAGACCAGGAGGTAAAGAGGGTGTACCTAACCCCGGAAAAGATTCAGAACTTGATACATGCAATCAAGGCAGCTCTAGAAAAATCGCATGCCTCAATAAGGCAACTGATGAAGCTGATCAGACTCATCAATGCGGGCTCAAGATTAATTCCTTTCAACAGACTACATCTCAGGAAATGTCAGTTACTAATGCTCAGATTGTGGGACAAGTCGTGGAGCAGCATAGATTTAAACATCCTAATTATGACAGAGATGAAAGAGGCATTTTCACAGTGGCTGAACAAAGATTGGCTGAGTCAAGGCCTTCCTCTCAAGCCCCCTGTTGTTTCCAAAACAATATTCACAATATTCACCGACAGCTCAACCTACGGGCGGGGTGGCTATCGAGAGTACCCACATCAAGACACTTCAGAGACTTTGTCTCCAGAAGAGAAATTTCTTCATATAAATTGCCTCGAGATGAGAGCCGTAGCTAACACAATCAAAGCCTTTGCGGAGGAGCTAAGAAATGAGGTAGTCATAATAGCGACGGACAACTCGACTGTAGTCAATTACATAAACAAAGAGGGCGGAACCCGTTCTTTCTCCCTAGAGGAGGAACCCATAAAGCTCTTTGAGATTACGATGGCCCTCAACGGTCACTTGAGGGTAAGACACATCGCCGGGTCACTCAATCTAGTAGCCGGCACACTGTCACGAGAAGAAAAAGGTCTGCCCCACGGAATGGAGTCTCAACGAGAGTGTCTTCAGAGCCCTGTCAAAAGAGTATGGACTGCCAGAAGTCGATCTATTCGCGACTCGATTGAACCGGAAGATCGACGTATATTTCTCACCAGTTCCAGATTCTCTTGCGATCGGCGCAGATGCCCTTGTCCACGATTGATCGAACAAACACAGCTATGCCTTCCCTCCATTTGCCCTGATCCCAAAGGTTCTGGAGAAGGTTCGAA
>JAQQPU010016691.1:1106-19603 GCA_029168905.1 Artemia sp. Kazakhstan ARC1039 | reverse complement strand
GCAATGATTCGATTTGTAATGCCTTGTCTTACGATCGTCAGATTAGGACAAGTAACTGCATTGAAGAGACCTAGAACAGATATAATAAAGAACGACCTCTTGCCTTTATTAATTTATATTAAAGCTATTATATTTATTATAATAAAGAACGACCTCTTACCTATATTAATTTTATACGCCACTTAATTATAGTATAGGTTAGTAATTCAACAGATACCATGGCACTGGAACATTGTAGAGAGTTGTTCAATGGCTCATTTTGAAGGAAATTAATGGGGTTAAAAACTTTTTGTAATTAAAACATCCGGGTTGCAGCGGTAGCTAGCAACCTAGTAAGAGACGATCACGTCCAATGTTAAGAAATATAAAAACCCCTAACTCCTAAAAAAGGAGTCAGATCAAAATAAAAAGTACACCATTAGAACCGCCTTGTCCGAAACCCCTGTATAGTAAAATTTCTGTCCCTTGACTTGAACAGCAAGGGAAATATATTGGCTTGAAAATCAAGAAAAGTGGCAGCTATTTACAGTAAAGAACGAAGTTCAGCCCATAGTAACTAAAGTAAGGTTATAAATTTAAGACTAAAACAAGTACTTTGTTTGCTTTGGTATGATTATAATAAAGAACGACCTCTTGCTTATAATAAGTTTTATGCGCCACTTAATTATAGTACAGGTTAGTAATTCCACAGATAGCATGGCACTGGAACATAGTAGAGAGCTGTTCAGTGGCTCATTTTAAAGCAAATGAATGGGGTTAAAAAACATTTGTAATTAAAAAAAATTATTTTGAAAATAGTCAGGTTTTTTACGAAAAACTGCTTATTTCATTTTAAAGATTGATCAATGACGTCATAATCGTATACCAGCGGTAGGATTTGAAACCGCGCCTACGAAGAGACTGGTGGCTATATAGCTATATATGTGAATCCGGGTCGCAGCAGTAGCTAGCGACCTAGTAAGAGACGATCAGTCCAATGCTAACAAATATAAAAACCCAGAACTCCTAAAACAAGAGTAAGATCAAAACAAAAGTACATCATTAGAACCACCTTGTTTGAAACCCTACTCGATAAATAATGTTTTATTAAGGAATCACTCCTTAACTTGGCATCTATCCCTTCCCCAGCTGGGGTATAACCTATAATCCTCTAATCAAGAGGTACGCTTTCATCCTCCTTACTGGGACAGGGTATTCTATAGTCTGATTTTTCTACAAAACTGTGTATATTCTTTTGATAAAGTTTACACTAAAATAAGATCATTTGAATAACAAACCATTGCATACATTGGACTTAGTTAGCTACTTGTTATATAACTTGAGAAAAATAATGTTTGACGTCATAACCAGATGTTATAACCATCACGGTTGCAGGGGTAGCTGTAACCTAGTAAAGGACAAGCAACACCCCTTAGTACAGTTTCTAGTTACTATTCCATGGCTTGTTCTTTACTAGTTTTCAGCTATTTCTACAACCATGATACCGATGAAATTTATATAGTCTCCAATTTTCAAACAGTTCGTGGTAACGAATTATTAGTAAGGAGCGACCCGGCTCAATGGTAACCGAAAGTCTAAAAAACAAAATTTTGATACCAATAGATACATCAAAAGAATCAGATTTTAATTGTAATTTCAAATATATACGTTTCATCAAGTTTAATTTTACCCATCAAAAGTTACAAGCCAGAGAAAATTTGGTCTATTTTCGAAAAATACATTAAAAGACGATCATTGGAAAAACAAACCATTGCAAACATTGGACTTAGGTAGCTGCTTGATTGTTTTAGGATATATTGGTTTGAAAATCAAGAAAAGTGGCTGCAACCAACAAACAGTTTTTGGTAACAAACTGTATAATAAGAGTACCCCGTCCCAATAGTAACCAAAACTCTAAAAAACAAAATTTTAATATCAATAAATACATCAAAAAAATTTTTTACAATATAGAATTTACATAAAGGACCGATATAGATCATCATAAATGGTATTAGTCAATTAGGTATTTTTTATATAATCCGGGTTGCTGCGGTAGCTAGCAACCTCCGGGTTGCAGCGGTAGCTAGCAACCTAGTAAGAGACGATAACGTCCAATGTTAAGAAAAATAAAAACCCCTAACTTCTAAAAGAAGAGTCAGATCAAAACAAAAAGTACACCATTACAACCGCCTTGTCCAAATTCCCCATAAAGGAAACTTACCGCCTTTTGGCTTGAATAACAAAGAAAATATATTGGCTTGAAAATCAAGAAAAATGACTTTAACCACGTTATTCTCCACAAACAGGATATTTTTTACTTTCTTCTTCTTCTTTTCCACAGATAGCTTGGCACTGGAACATCGTAGAGAGTTGTTCAATGGTTCATTTTAAAGGAAATCTCTAGATCTAGTGCTATTTGTACTTATTTTTTTTTTTTTAATTAATTATTTTTTACGAAAAACTTAATTTTTTATATACAATATTGATCAATGACGTCATAGTCGTTGGATTTAGTTAGTACATAAAGGCTCGATCATCGAATTTCAGCTGAAACTAAGTAAAGGACAATTATGCCTCCATATATTCACAGTGATGTATAAGATTTCCCATTACATCTGTAAACTGTTCCACAGTTGCCGGTCCATACCTTGGATTATTATGAAGTTTTGCAAAAGCATCTCTAGCTGACTTTTCAACAAAATCCATTCTTTCAGAGATAATTTTAATCTTTAATTTTGAATATTTTTCGTAATCCCGGTAAAACATTCGTAAAATTTTTCTCAATTTACAAAGATCAGCCTGTGCGTTCTTTGCAGCTTGTGTAAACTGCGAAAATATCCATGGTATTCGAGCAATAGTTTGAATATTTCAATTCAAGCTAGAAAAATACCTTAAAATGTTAAAATTAGTTTTATTTTTGGTTAGGTTCTAACTACCCGATGTGGGATTTACTATGTATTTTCAGACCAAAAAATTCAATTTTTTAATATATTTTATTTTTCAGTTTAGAATCGCCAAAGTTATTATGTAAACTGCAAAAATGTTTATGATATCTGAGCAATAATTTTAATCTTTTCATTCAAACTAGTGCCTTGGATCCGGGTTGCAGCGGTAGCTAGCAACCTAGTAAGAGACGATCACGTCCAATGTTAAGAAATATAAAAACCCATAGTTCCTAACAGAGGAGACATATCAAAACAAAAAGTACACCATTAGAACCGCCTTGTCCGAAACCCCTGTATAGGAAACTTTCTGTCCCTTGGCTTGAACAGCGAGGGAAATATATTGGCTTGAAAATCAAGAAAAGTGGCAGCTACTACAACATTCTGCCTAAACGGGATATTTTTTTCTTTTTTTTCTTTTTTCTTCTTTTCCAGAGATAGCTTGGCACTGGAACATCGTAGAGAGTTGTTCAATAGCTCATTTTAAAGGAAATTAATTAAATTAAAAATCTATAGTAACTAAAATAAATTATTTCTGAAAGAGAAAAAAATTTTCCACCAAAAACTGCATTTTTGATGTCTTTTCACACTGCAGTATTTCAAACATTATACCAGCGGTAAGATTTGAACCCACGCCTCCGAAGAAACTGGTGGCTAACACCAGTGTCTTGGACCACTCGGCCAGGCTGCCTCTCATAAATAATAAATATTTGAATCTGGGTTGCAGCAGTAGCTAGCAACCTAGTAAGAGACGATCAGTCCCATGCTAAGAAATATAAAAACCCAAAACTCCTAAAAATAGAGTCAGATCAAAACAAAAGTACATCATTAGAATTACCTTGTCTGAAACCCTACTAGATAAATAATGAATGTCGTCATAGCTTTATATTAGAGCTATGACGTGAATAGAAAAACACGAAATTATGTTGTGGTTTCTGAAGACGTCATGAAATAATATCATTGCGCCATGACGTCATCATGAAATAAAATCATTACGTCGTGACGTCATAATTACTATATAAGAAGCGTCAGAACTGTAAATGTTCTCATTCATAATTAGATAATGGTTAGATCAAAGCAAGCTGCACGCAAGTTAAAAAAACAGTACTACACAAACAACAGAGATAGTATCTTGAAAAGAGAAAAGCAAAGGTATTCAACCGACCACGCGTATTGAGATGCAAAAATTGATAGTGACAAACAGCGTTATTATAATGATGTAGTTTATAGACATGCGAAAATTGAGACAGCCAAGCAAAAGATCAAGGAACGGTATGATAATGATGAAGATTACCGAATCAAATATAAGAAAAAATTACATTAAAAGACGATCATTGGAATAAAAAGTTATAATAATGAACGACCTCTTGCCTATACTAAATTTTATAGCCCACTTAACTATAGTATAGGCTAGTACAGTTATATTTAAGGTCAATATATTAAAATTTTTCATTATCCAGGTTGCAGCGGTAGCTAGCAACCTAGTAAGAGACGATTACGTCCAATAATAAGAAATATAAAAACCCATAACTCCTAAAAAAAAGTCAGATTAAAACAAAAAGTACACCATTAGAACCGCCTTGTCCGAAACCCTTGTATAGTAAACTTTCTGTTATTTGGCTTGAACAGCAAGGGAAAAATATTGGCTTGAATTGCGTCCAATGTTAAGAAATATAAAAATCAATAGCTCCTAAAAAAGGAGTCAGGTCAACACATTTACAGTAAAGAACGAACCTTAGCCCATAGTAACATCCGGGTCGCAGCGGTAGCTAGTGATTTGGGTTGCAGCGATAGCTAGCAACCTAGTAAGAGACGATCAAGCCCCATAGTAAAAAGTAAAGTAACCCATAATTATAATAAAGAATGACCTCTTGTCTATACTAAATTTTATACGCCACTTATTTATAGTATAGGTTAGTAATTCAACAGATAGATTGGTACTGGAACATCAAATTGTTCAATGGCTCATTTTGAAGGAAATTCATGGGGTTAGAACTTCTTTTGATTAAAATAAATCGTTTTTAGTACCTTGAGAAATCTTAATTATGTTTCTTAAGAAATCGTCATAAGTTAAAATTTTCCATACAAAATTTGAAGTCAAGCCAACTGGGTGAGAGCTATCCCAACCTCTAGACCATATAGTCTGGGTTGCAGCGGTAGCTAGCAACCTAGTAATAAAGAACGAATATTTTACCGATTATCTACTAATAACCATATATGACGTAATAAGTGACATGACGTAATATCTAAAACCTATTGTGTACTAATAACCATATATGACTTAATGAGCGACGTGACGTAAAAATTAAAAAAACTAATTTTTATTTTATTTTCGTTTTTAGTTCAGAATCGCTAAAGTTATAAACTGCAAAAATATTTAGGGTGTCTGAACAATAGTTTTAATCTTTTAATTTAGACTAGAAAAATACCTGAAAATTTAAAAATTAGTTTAATTTTTTGTTAGATTCTTGATACTTGATACGTGACTTAAACATTCAACTAATGGTTACATAATGGTTTCAATCAAGCAAGCTACACGCAAGTTAAAAAAACAGTACTATACAAAAAACAGAGACAACCTCCTGAAAAGAAAAAAGCAAAGGTATTCAACTGACAAGGCGTATCGAGAAGTAATGATTGAGATCCGGGTTGCAGCGGTAGCTAGAATCCTAGTAAGAGACGATCCCGTCCAATGTTAAGAAATATAAAAACCCATAGTTCCTAAAACAGGAGTCAGATCAAATTCAAAAGTACACCATTAGAACCGCCTTGTCCGAAACCCCTGTATAGGAAACTTTCAGTGCCTTGGCTTGAACAGCAAGGGAAATATATTGGCTTGAAAATCAAGAAAAGTGGCAGCTACTACAACATTCTGCCTAAACGGGATATTTTTTTCTTTTTTTCTTTTCCACAGATAGCTTGGCACTGGAACATCGTAAAGAGTTTTTCAATGGCTCATTTTAAAGGAAATTAATTGAGTTAAAAATCTATAGTAACTAAAATAAATTATTTCTAAAAGAGAATAAATTTTTCCACCAAAAACTGCATTTTTGATGTCTTTTCACACTGCAGTCTTTCAAACATAATCGTATACCAGCGGTAAGATTTGAACCCACGCCTCCGAAGAGACTGGTGGCTAACACCAGTGCCTTGGACCACTCGGCCAGGCTGCCTCTCATAAATAATATATATGTTAATCTGGGTTGCAGCAGTAGCTAGCAACCTAGCAAGAGACGATCAGTCTAATACTAAGAAATATAAAAACCCAAAACTCCTAAAAATAGAGTAAGATCAAAACAAAAGTACATCATTAGAACTACCTTGTCTGAAACCTTACTAGATAAATAATAAACTATGTCGTCATAGTTTTATATTAGAGCTATGACGTGAATAGAAAAACACGATATTATGTTGTGGTGTCTAAAGACGTCATGAAATAATATCATTGCGCCATGACGTCATCATGAAATAAAATCATTACGCCGTGACGTCATAATTACTACTTAAGAACGACAAAGATGTAAATGGTCTCATTCGTTAATTACATAATGGTTAGATCAAAGCAAGCTGCGCGCAAGTTAAAAAACAGTACTACACAGACAACAGAGATAGTATCTTGAAAAGAGAAAAGCAAAGGTATTCAACCGACCAGGCGTATCGAGAAGTAAAAATTGAGCAGGCTAGACAAAAGATCAATGAGCTTTATCACAATGATAAACTTTATAGAGAAGCAACAATTGAGGAGGCTAGACAAAAGAGCAAGGAACGGTATGATAATGATAAAGATTACCGAAACAAACATGAGAAAAAAGTTGCTACCAGAATAATGGGTAGATACTGGGGTGACAAAAGCTATAATGAAAAAATTAAATTCTCTGCGCAGTTGTACCGAAGAACGCATAAGGACAAAGGGAAAAATTACATTCAGAAATACAAGAAGATGGAAAAAATGCAGGCTGATCTTCGTAAATTGAGAAACATTTTACGCATGTTTTACCAGGATCACGAAAAGTATTCAAAATTACAGATTAAAATTCTCTTTGAAAGAGCGGATGCTGTATAAAAGTCGGCTAGAAATGCTTTGGCAAAGCTTCATAGTAATATCCAAAATAAATGTTGTCAGTTTAATGAAAAGCTTCCAAGGTATGGATTGGCAACTGCGGAACAGTTTACAGATGCAATGGAAAATGTTCGACAACACAGTGAATATACAGAGGCGTACTTCTTTAGAACCGCCTTGTCCGAAATCCCTGTATAGGAAACTTTCTGTCATTTGGCTTGAACAGCAAGGGAAATATATTGGCTTGAAAATCAAGAAAATTGACTTTAACCACGTTATTCTCCACAAACGGGATATTTTTTTCTTTCTTTCTTTTGTTTCCAGAGATAGCTTGGCATTGGAACATCGTAGAGAGTTGTTCAATGGCTAATTTTAAAGGAAATTAATTGGGTTAAAAACGTTTAGTAACTAAAATAAATTATTTCTAAAAGAGAATAAATTTTTCAACCAAAAACTGCATTTTTGATGTCTTTTCATTCTGCAGTCTTTTCAAAGATATTTGATTTTTGTACATCCGGGTTGCAGCGGTAGCTAGCAACCTAGTAAGAGACGATCACGTCCAATGTTAAGAAATAAAAAAACCATAGTTCCTAAAACAGGAGTCAGATCAAAACAAAATTATAATAAAGAACGACCTTTTGCCTATACTAAATTTTATAGGCCACTTAACTATAGTATAGGTAATATATAGTATATAGTAACAAAAGTACATCATTAGAACTACCTTGTCTGAAACCCTATTAGATCAATAATGAATGTCAGTCATCATAGTTTTATATTAGAGCTATGACGTGAATAGAAAAACACGAAATTATATTGTTGTTTCTGAAGACGTCATGAAATAATACTATTTCGCCATGAAGTCATGAAATAAAATCATTACGCTGTGACGTCATAATTACTATATAAGAAACGTCAAAACTGTAGATGGTCTCATTCATGAATACATAATGGTTAGATCAAAGCGAGCTACACACAAGTTAAAAAAACAGTACTACAAAAAAACAGAGATAGTATCTTGAAAAGAAAAAAGCAAAGGTATTCAACCGACCAGGCGTATCGAGAAGTAATAATTGAGAGAGCAAAACAAACCAGCAAGATGGGTTATCACAATGATGAAGATTATAGACATGCGAAAATTGAGACAGCCAAACAAAAGATCAAGGAGTGTTATCAAAATGATAAACTTTATAGAGAAGCAACAATTGAGCAGGCTAGACAAAAGATCAAGGAGCGTTATCACAATTATAATAAAGAACGTCATCTTGCATAAATTAATTTATATTTTCTAATAGCTAATCCGGGTTGCAGTGGTAGCTATCAACCTAGTAAGAGACGATCATATCCAATGTTAAGAAATATAAAAACCTATAACTCCTAAAAAAAAGTCCGATCAAAACAAAAAGTACACCACTGAAACCGCCATGTCTGAAACCCCTGTATAGGAAACTTTTTGTCATTTGGCTTGAACAGCAAGGGAAATATATTGGCTTGAAAATCAAGAAAAGTGGCAGCTACAACACTATTCTGCCTAAACGGCATCTTTTTTCTTTCTTCTTTTCCACATATAATAAAGAACGACCTATACTAAATTTTGTACGCCACTTAATTATAGTATAGGTTAGTAATTCCACAGATAGCTTGGCACTTGAACATCGTAGAGAGTTGTTCAATGGCTCATTTTAAAGGAAATTTGTGGGGTTAAATTACATTAAAGGACGAGCTATAGCCCATTGCAACTGGAATCCGGATTGCAATAGTAGCTTGCAACCTCTCCGGGTTAAGGCGGTAGCTAGAACCTAGTAAGAGACGATCACGCCCCATATTAAAAAATGAAATATTTACATTGAAAGACGATCATTGGAATAAATAACTTTTGCATACATTGGAATAAGCTGGCTACTTGATCATTGGAGGTTTGTCTCTTACTATTTCAAAGAAGAAAAAGCCGTAGGCTTTTTCCTGTTTGTAGGGTTGCAGCGGTAGCTAGCAATTATAATAATAATTATAATCCGGGTTGCAGCGGTAGCTAGCAACCTAGTAAGAGACGATCACGTCCAATGTTAAGAAATATAAAAACCCCTAACTCCTAAAAAAGTGTCATATCAAAACAAAAAGTACACCATTAGAACCGCTTTGTCTGAAACCCCTATAAAGGAAACTTACCACCCTTTGGCTTGATACATAAAGGATCGATACTATAAACATGATTTATTGATAGCTGAATTACAATAAAGAACGAACTCTTGCCTATACTAGCTTGCATAGGCAACCTAACTATATTATAGGCTGGTAAAGTCCGGGTTGCAGCGGTAGCTAGCAACCTAGTAAGAGACGATCACCTCCAATGTTAAGAAATATAAAACCCCCCAACTCCTAAAAAAGAGTCAGATCAAAACAAAAAGTACACCATTAGGTTACATTAAGAAACGAACTGTGGTCCATAGTTTTACATTAAAGAACGAACTTTAGTTCATAGTAACTGAAGTACTATAAGGAATCATTATATAGATGATGAATTTTCTTTAAGAATTCATCATAGGTAGAAATTTCTCATACCGGGAACCGAACTCAGGCCAACTAGGATCACTACCCATAGTAAAAATTAAAATAGCTCATAACTTCTAAGTTAGGTCCTGGTTGAACTTCGCTGAAGTAAGGATGCTAGGACTGCTTTGAAATTTTTTTTAATTTTTTTTAATTTTTGTTATATAGAATATACACGATATTCTCTAAAAACGGCATCTTTTTTTCTTTCCGCTTTTTCTTCCTCCTAAGCTAGCTGGGCACTGGAAAATCATAGAGAGCTGTATAATAGCTTATTTAAAGGAAATTGCTACATCTAGTCACTTTTGTAATTAAAAATAAAATACTTTTTAAAGTAGAATCAATTTTGTCAAAATCTGCATTTTTGATGTAAATTCTTTCTGCAGTCTTTTCAAAGATATTTGAATCTTGAAGCAATAATTACAATAAAGAACAAACTTCCTGCCCATAGTGACTAAAATAAGATTATAATTAATATTAAATTATATTAAAAGACGATCACTGGAATAGCAAACCATAACATATATTGGACTTAGTTATCTACTTGATTGTTTGAGGTTCGTCTCTTACTATTTCAAAAAAGAAAAGCCATAGGCTTTTTCCTGTTTGTTATTGTCATTACCAATAATCTGATCAGGAAACTTAGACCACCTTAGTGGCCTGAAAAAGAGGAAAAATAATTTCTGAGAAAAACTTTCAAACCGTATGTGGTAACAATCAGTACAGAATCCATAATATTAATATGTTTATATTAAAAGACGATCATTAAAACAGCTAAACATTGCATATTTTGGACTTAGTTACCAGCCTGATTCTTTGAGGATCGTCTCTTACTAATCCAAAGAAGAAAAATCCGTAGGCTTATACCTGTTTGTAATCATATATAGTAATCAACGGATGAGTAATAGATTCACCTTTATATTAAACAATATCCTAAGATCATACAAAAAGGGTCGATCTAGTTCATTATTACCACGAACTTTTTGAAACAAAATAAACTGATTACAAACAGGACTATTTTTTATATTAAAGTCCGGGTTGTAGCGGTAGCTAGCAACCTAGTAAGAGACAGTCACGTCCATGCGCTACAGCAACTGATAGTAAAGAAGTAATTATAGGGTTGATGATGTGTCTAGTTATTCCTCAAGTAGTCACATCGGCAGGTTGATTTTTGTACATAAATCATAATCGTATACCAGCGGTAAGATTTGAACCCAAGCCTCCGAAAAGACTGGTGGCTATCACCAGCGCCTTGGACCACTCGGCCACGCTGCTTCTCATATTTATATATGTGAATCCGGGTTGCAGCAGTAGCTAGCTGCCTAGTAAGAGACGATCAGTCCAATGCTAAGAAATATAAAAACCCAGAACTCCTAAAAATAGAGTCATATCAAAACAAAAGTATATCATTAGAACCCCTTTGTTTGAAACCCTACTAAATAAATAATGAATGTCGTCATAGTTTTATAAGAGCTATGACGTGAATATTACATTAAAAGACGATCATTGGAATAGCAAACAATTGCATACATTGGAATTAGTTAGCTACTTGATTGTTTGAGGTTCGTCTCTTACTATTTCAAAGAAGAAAAAGCCGTAGGCTTTTTCCTGTTTTTAATCAGTTTATTATCCGGGTAGCAGCTAGCAACTTACATAGCTAGTGACCTAGTAAGAGAAGATCACGCCCCATAGTAAAAACTAAAGTAACCCATAACTCCTGAGAAAAGATTCAGATTAAAATCCAGGTTGCAGCGGTAGCTAGCAACCTAGTAAGAGACGATCACGTCCAATGTTAGGAAATATGAAAACCCCTAGCTCCTAAAAAAGAAGTCAGATTAAAACAAAAAGTACACCATTAGAACTGCCTTGTCCGAAGCCCCTATATAGGAAACTTTCTGTCCCTTGGCTTGAACAGCAAGGGAAATATATTGGCTTGAAAATCAAGAAAAGTGGCAGCTACTACAACATTTTGCCTAAACGGGATATTTTTTTTCTTTTTTTTCTTTTTCACAGATAGCTTGGCACTGGAACATCGTAGTGAGTTATTCAATGGCTCATTTTGAAGGAAATTAATTGGGTTAAAATCTTTTGTAACTGAAATAAATTATTTCTAAGAGAGAATAAATTTGTCCACTAAAAACTGCATTTTTGATGTCTTTTCATACTGCAGTCTCATCAAAGATATTTGATTTTTGCACATAAATCATAATCGTATAGCAGCGGTAAGATTTGAACCCACGCCTCCATAGCGACTGGTGGTTATCCGGGTTGCAGTGGTAGCTAGCAACCTAGTAAGAGACGATCACGTCCAATGTTAAGAAATATAAAAACTCATAGTTCCTAAAAAAGGAGTCAGATCAAAACAAAAAATACACCATTGGAACCGCCTTGTCTGAAACCCCTTGAAAGGAAACTTACCGCTCTTTGGCTTGAACAGCAAGGGAAATATATTGGCTTGAAAATCAAGAAAATTGACTTTAACCACGTTATTCTCCACAAACGATATATTTTTTTCTTTTTTTCTTCTTTTCCAGAGATAGCTTTGCACTGGAACATCGGAGAGAGTTGTTCAATGACTCATTTTAAAGGAAATTAATTGGGTTAAAAACTTTTTGTAACTAAAACAAATTATTTTAAAACAGGATAAATTTTTCCACTAAAAACTGTATTTTTGATGTCTTTCCATACTGATGTCTTTTCAAAGACATTTGATTTTTGAAACAATCAAACAGTTCGTGGTAAGGTTGTATTTTAAACTTTATATTCCATAGATAGCTTAGCACTGGAACATCGTAGAGAGTTGTTCAATGGATCATTTTAAATTATAATAAAGAACGAATATTTTACCGATTATCTACTAATAACCATATATGACGTAATAAATGACATGACGTAATATCTAAAATCTATTGTGTACTAATAACCATATATTACTTAATGAGCGACGTGACCTAAAAATTGAAAAAATTAATTTTTATTTTATTTTCGTTTTTAGTTCAGAATCGCTAAAGTTATAAACTGCAAAAATATTTATGGTGTCTAAACAATAGTTTTAATCTTTTAATTTAGACTAGAAAAAGACCTGAAAATTTAAAAATTAGTTTAATTTTTTGTTAGGTTCTTGATACTTGATACTTGACTTAAACATTCAACTAATGGTTACATAATGGTTTCAATCAAGCAAGCTAAACGCAAGTTAAAAAAACAGTACTACCAAAAAAACAGAGATAACATCTTGAAAAGAGAAAAGCAAAGGTATTCAACCGACCAGGCGTATCAAGATGCGAAAAGGGATAGTGACAAACAGCGTTAATATAATGATGTAGTTTATAGACATGCGAAAATTGAGACAGCCAAACAAAAGACTAGGGAACGGTATGATAATGATGAAGATTACAGAGAAGGAACAATTGAGACAGCCAAACAAAAGAGCAAGGAACGGTATGATAACGATATAGATTACCGAAACAAACATAAGAAAAAAGTTGCTATCAGAATAATGGGTAGATACTGGGGTGACAAAAGCTATAATGAAAAAATTAAATTCTCTGCGAGGTTGTACCGAAGAACGCATAAGGACAAAGGGAAAAGTTACATTCAGAAATACAAGAAGATGGCAAAAATGCAGGCTGATCTTTGTAAATTGAGGAACATTTTACGCATGTTTTATCGGGATCACGAAAAGTATTCAAAATTACAGATTAAAATTCTCTTTGAAAGAGCGTATGCTGTTGAAAAGTCGGCTAGAAATGCTTCGGTAAAGCTTCATAGTAATATCCAAAAGAAATGTTGTCAGTTTAATGAAAAGCTTCCAAGGTATGGACTGGCAACTGTGGAACAGTTTATAGATACAATGGAAAATGTTCGACAACACAGTGAATATACAGAGGCGTACTTCTTACAAAATTCGTATATTAATTTTGGAAGGAGCAATTGCAGTTTATGTAGCAGCAATAAAAATATATATACAAGCATGCCTATCAGCTGCGAAGGAAAAGCAATGTTTTTCAATTATGGCGAAAACGAGCCTGTTAGGGTTATTAGTATATATGTTTGTAAGACTAATGATTTAGAACAAATTCCTGGAACACCAACTCAAGAAAAAAGTATTTCTAACTGTGTTTTAAACAGTTCTTTTAGTTCTACTGAATATTTGGCAAAAAATTCTCTGTGTAGTAGAACAAACTGTCCTGAAAAGTACGAGACAACTATTGAAAAATGCTCTGAATCTAGATCTGACAAGAAAATTATGATGGCTGAAGTCACCTATAACAATCTGAGTAAACATTCAAAACCAAAAATTGGGCAGCAGGTTACTTGCCAATGTCACCCTGATATCTGCAAGCTCTATCCGACGGATATTGAATTATTTCAAATTCTTTTTGATATCCTTGAAAATAATATAGCATTAAAATTTTCAACTGACAAAGTGGTTAATTTCTACCTTGGCGGCTTGGATTATTGTGAAATCAATTATATAATAAAAGGCCACAAAAAACAATGGTCTCATTCAACTAATGGTTACATAATGTATCCGGATTGCAGCGGTAGCTAGCAACCTAGTAAGAGACGATCACGTCCAATGTTAAGAAATATAAAAACCCGTAGCTCCTAAAAAAGGAGTCAGATAAAAACAAAAAGTACACCATTAGAACTGCCTTGTCCGAAATCCCTGTATAGGAAACTTTCTGTCCCTTGGCTTGAATAGCAAGGGAAATATATTGGCTTGAAAGTCAAGAAAAATGGCAGCTACTACAACATTCTGCCTAAACGGGATATTTTTTTTCTTTTCCACAGATAGCTTGGCACTGGAACATCGTAGAGAGTTGTTCAGTGGTTCATTTTAAAGGAAATTAATTGGGTTAAAAATCTTTTGAAACTAAAATAAATTATTTCTAAAAGAAAATAAATTTTTCTGCTAAAAACTGCAGTTTTGATGTCTTTTCATACTGCAGTCTGTTCAAAGATATTTCATTTTTGAATTAAAAACATCGTAGAGAGTTGTTCAATAGCTCATTTTAAAGGAAATTAATGGGGTTAAAATATAGTAAAGAACAAACTTCCAGTCTATAGTAAGTAAAATAATATTATAATTTCATGTTATAGATTGATAAATGATGTCATAATCGTAGGTTGTAGCCAGGTCGTCTCTTACTATTCCAATTAAGAAAAAGCCACAGGCTTTTTCCTGTTTGTAATACAATAACATAATCAACATGGTTTGCTGTCTTACGATCACGTAAATACCATGTCAACTCATGGGCCATTTTATGACCAAACACCGTATTGATTATAACTAGATTGTCGGAAGAGCTCCAGCACAAGCATGGAAAGTGGACAATTATTGTATGCTGTGCTCCCACCAATCCGAGTCCTGCGGAAGTGAAGGATCAGCTTTATGCGGAGCTCTCAGCGACCCTGTCTAGAGTCCCACCCCACGACACCGGCACTCTTCTGGGAGACCTTAAAGCGACGGTAAATGACAGGGAGGGCGTGTGGAGAAATGTTCTCGGCCCTCTGACTCCAAATTCACTGAATGACAACGGACAAAGACTCCTCCAGCTGTGCAATATGCATAATCTGGTCATATCAAACACGCTCTTTCAGAGACGAGATATACACAAATACACTTGGTGTAGTAACTACGGCCAGACAAAGAAGATGATCGATTATGTTATGATCTCGGTTCGCTGGCGCTCGTCAATAACAAATTGACGGACTTATAGGTCGGCCGAGCTTGGAAACACAGACCATAGGATGGTAGTCGCCACACTCAGGCTACGCCTGAGAGCACAATGACAAGAAAGACGGCCTCCCAAGCTCGATCTGAGAAGTCTGGCTACATCTGAGATGCAACAGAAGTATGCTCTCGATATCTCTAACCGGTTTAGCTTTCCTCAAGTTTTGGACGACCCGGAAGTAGCCTGGAAGTCTTTCAAAGATAATGTACTCGATTCTGCTGGCAGTACCATTGGCCGCAGCAGACACAAGAATAAACCCTGGATTTCCCAGGAGACTCTGTCTGTAATCGAGCTGCGCCGGAAGGCCCGCTTAGAAAAGAATAAGCCAGAGTACACACGACTCAATGGCCTGCTCAGTAGCCTACTGCACAGTGATAGGAAAACCTTTGTCAACAAGAAAGCCAGCGATCTTGAAGATGCCTCAAGAAAAGGAGACACCTGCTCCCTGTACAAACACCTCCGCGAGCTGACGGAAGGGAAGACTTCCACCTTGAGCCATGTTTTTTCTGCTGACGGAAGCATGCCGGATGACGATGCAGGCCAACTCTCTGCCTGGAGCAGTCACTTCTCAATGCTTCTGAATGCCAAGGCAGTTGCTCATCCTGACCCTGATCTGATTCAAACAGCAATGACCACACCCGAGGCTACTTCCGACCTCGTATCGCAACCGTTCACCACCTTTGAGATCCAAAATGCTTTAAAACGGTTAAATAATAATCGAGCCCCCGGCGTCTGTGGTATTACTGCAGAACTCCTTAAGTACGGGGGTGCAGCGATGATTCTGTGGCTCCAGCTAATCTTCTCAGCTGTATGGACGACGGAAAGCATACCGAATGACTGGCGTGCTGGCATCATATTACCGCTCTGGAAACGTAAGGGCAGCCATCAAATCTGCTCCAACTATTGTGGGATCACGCTTCTCTCCGTTCCTGGTAAACTCTTCGCCATGTCACTCCTGGACAGGTGTTCCCCCTTTTGCGTAGAAAGAGAAGAGTCCAGCAAGCCGGATTCATGCCCGGCAGGTCGACGACGGAGCAAATGTTTACTATGCGCCAGTTGATCGAGAAGATGCGAGAGTTCCACCAAAAAGCGTACATCGCATTCGTGGACTTTAAGGCTGCCTTCGATTCTGTTGATCGCCGTTCAATTTGGCTGATACTAAGAACTACGGGTCTGCCCAAGAAATATTGCTCACTCTTTGAAAAGCTGTATGAGGATAAGGAAAGCTGCGTGCAAGTCAATGGAAGACGCAGTCCCACATTCTCGGTGAAGACTGGCGTCCAGCAAGGTTGCGCCGCCACTCCCGAGCTTTTCAACTGCGTCATAAGCTAAGTCTCTAAGGTAAAACTCAAAACTCTTAACTATATCTAAACTAAACTAGAACTCTAACAAAAACTCTATGCTAACACTCTAAGCTAAAACTCTAAACTCTTAACTATTACTAAACTAAACTTCAACTCTAACAAAAACTCTAAGCTAAGACTCTAAGCTAAAACTCTAAACTATTAACAAAAACTAAACTAAACTAGAACTTCAACAAAAACTCTAAGCTAAGATTCTAAGCTAAAAACTCTAAACTCTTAACTAAAACTAAAATAAACTAGAACTCTAACAAAAACTCTAAGCTAAGACTCTAAGCTAAAATTCTAAACTCTTAACTAAAACTTAACCAAACTACAACTTTAAGTAAAATTCTAAGCTATGACTCTAAGGTAAAACACCAAACTCTTAACTAAAACTAAAATAAACTAGAACTCTAACAAAAACTCTAAACTAAGACTCTAAGCTAAAATTCTAAACTCTTAACTAAAACTAAACTAAACTAGAACTCTAACTAAAACTCTAAGCTAAGACTCTAAGGTAAAACACCAAACTCTTAACTAAAACTAAACTAAACTAGAACTCTAACTGAAACTCAAAGGTAAAACATCAAACTCTTAACTAAAATTAAACTAAACTAGAACTCTAACAAAAAAAAACTCTAAGCTAAGACTCTAAGCTAAAACTTGAAACACTTAACTCAAACTTAGCCAAACTAAAACTTTAAGTAAACATCTAAGCTAGGACTCTAAGCTAAAACTCTAAATTCTTAACTGTAGCTAAACTAAACTTCAACTCTAACTAAAACTCTAAGCTAAGACTCTAAGGTAAAACTCTAAACTCTTAACTAAAACTAAACTAAACTAGAACTCTAACAAAAACTTTAAGCTAAGACTCCAACCTAAAACTCGAAACTCTTAACTAAAACTTAACCAAACTACAACTTTAAGTAAAATTCTAAGCTATGACTCTAAGCTAAAACTCTAAATTCTGAACTGTAACTAAACTAAACTAGAGCTTTGAATAAAACTCTAAGCTAAAAACTCTAAACTCTTAACTAAAACTAAACTAAACTAGAACTCTAACAAAAACTCTAAGCTAAGACTCTAAGCTAAAAAACTCTAAACTTTTAACTAAAACTAAACCAAACTAAAACTCTAAGCTAAGTCTCTAAGGTAAACTTCAAACTCTTACCTATAACTAAGTTGTGGGTGAAAAGGATGGGTACTTCAATTTGTAAAATGGGCTTAGGACGGTCACTAAGAAAAGAACTTTTTCTTAAATGCCTTTTGAAAAGTATTGCTTGGTGTTGGGCATTCAAAAAGCTGTAAAGTAAAGTTGTGGGTGAAAAGGATGGGAACTTCAACTTGTAAAATGGGTTTAAAAAGGACATTAAGAAAAGAAATTGTTCTGAAATGCCATTTGAGAAGTATTGATTGATGTTGGAGCATTCAAAAAGGCAGTATAGTAAAGTTATGGTGAAAAGGATGAGTACTTCAATTTGTAAAATGGGTTTAGGAAGGACATTAAAAAAAGAAATTGTTCTGAAATGCCCTTTGAAAAGTATTGCTTGGTGTTGGAGCATTCAAAAAGCTGTAAAGTAAAGTTGTGGGTGAAAAGGATGGGTACATCAATTTGTAAAATAGGTTTAGGACGGTCACTAAGAAAAGAACTTGTTCTGAAATGCCTTTTGAAAAGTATTGCTTGGTGTTGGGGCATTCAAAAGCTTTAAAGTAAAGTTGTGGGTGAAAAGGATGGGAACTTCAACTTGTAAAATTGGTTTAGGATGGACAGTATGAAAAGAACTTGTTCTAAAATACCCTTTGAAAAGTATTGCTTGGTGTTGGAGCATTCAAAAAGATGTAAAGTAAAGTTGTGGGTGTAAAGGATGGGTACTTCAACTTGTAA
>JAQQPU010016690.1:0-19603 GCA_029168905.1 Artemia sp. Kazakhstan ARC1039 | reverse complement strand
TTTTTTTTTTGGTTTCCATATCATGGATTTTTTTTAATGGACTTTTTCTTAAGGAGCACAGGAAAGGCAATGGGAGACCATGGAAACAAATGGTGAGGAAAAAGTCTCCTGGACTTAGATTATGCTGATGATTTAAGCATTATAGATGCAAGTGTGAGCAAAATGAATGAACTGTTAGAGGTTTTGCGAGTTCAGGGTGCTTGAATAGGTGTGAAAATAAATGTGAAGAAGAATAAGTCGCTAAGGCTTGGAATGACCTGAAGATGAAAAGGTGACGCTGGGTAACGAAAAGATTGATCAGGTAGACAGCTTCAATTACCTTGGTAGTATTATTAGTAAAGACGGTGGGAGCAGTGAAGATGTTATAAGTAGAATAGCCAAGGATCAGGGTATTTTTTCCCATTTAAAAAAGTTTGGAAGAATAAGGAGATAAGTCTGCGAACCAAGATTTGGATATTGAAAGCTATAGTGATGACGGTGGTCAAATATGGTTCTGAAGCATGGGCGCTCCAAAAAGCGGATGAAGATATGCTAGATGTTGTCCAGAAAAATTGCCTACGGATTGTTCTGGGTACCCGTCTGACTGACCGTATTTCAAACAGTAGGCTATACAAAAAGTGTGGTTGAATCCCACTTTCTAGGGCTATAATAAGAAAATGGTTGACATGGCTAGGGCACGTTCTAAGGATGAAGGATGGCAGATTGCCGAAGATTGTCCTTTTCAGCCAACTGTTTAGGGCTAAACGGAAAGCAGGTCGTCCGCAGTTGGGGTGGGAGGATATCATGAAGAAAGATATAAGGGAAGTGCGAACTTTCTGGGAGGGCGTAAAGAGGCTTTGAAAAGATTGGGATGGAGGAGGAGCATGCATAGTTGTGTTGGCCTCAGGCGGCTTGGTGCTGCGGTGAGTTGTTGTTGTTAGCAGTAGTAGTAGCTTAATTTTGTTGTAACGTAACATAAGCTGACGTCATGTAAAATTATATATAAAGCTTGAATCTGCTTGGGCTTTAAAAATATACTCCGAAAGATTATATAACGTAATACAAAGCCTTTAGCTATACTTGTGTTACAGAATCTTGGGTGTAGTGTGAAAGCACCATTAGTACAGTCAGCCGCAGGGGAATTTAAATAGGAATCCAAAGTTCTCACGAATTTTCAATCTGCTTATGACCTTTTTTGTTCTTCTTTTTTTAGTGGATTTAGGCATGCTAAAATAACATTTCTTTTCCAAAATAAATCCCTACTAACGCCAATGGTCAACCAGATAAAATATAAGCGACGTTAACAGAGAAGTCTCCAGTTTTCTTCTGGTTATTTTTTTTTTTTTTTTTTTTTGGCTTCATCCGCAGCCAGGTATGCACGAAGGATTTTCCTCTGGGGTAGAAGCACAATTTGATAAAGTTTCAATAATTGATGGATGGTAAGGGAAACTAAAGTATTTATGAGAAAAAACAAGCGTACAAATCGAAAATATCAGGGGGTAAGAACATACGCTCCAATGCCACCCCTACGAACACTGTTGTCAGTAGCCTAAATATTTATGTTGAATCTTCGTTCAAAACAAGTCTACTGGTATAACATTTTGATGGACTTAACTTCCTAACTTAACTACACAACTAAACAAAATTAGTTCAATTGGGTCTTTGAATGGTATATTTTGACTTTTGACTTTTACTTTCATTTAAAAAATTATTTCATTTCTCCGTTGTTTTTTTGGTTTGTCTTCTTAATTTTGTTTCACTTTAATTCCGCCCAATTTTCATTTATTTGCTGTTTTTCTTTTATGTCTTTCTTTTGTGTTTGTACTGAGGATGTCTTGTTGATATACAGGCAAAACATTCGAGGAGTACTTTTCTCCTATTGATTTCACCTTTCTATAAAGAGTCTAGTCTTTCTAAATCTGTCTTGTCCTTATTATTTTTTATTTCAGTTTTGTTAACTATTATATTAGTTTTCCTTCTACTCAACTTTTTTTTTAATTTATTTTACTTACTTTTTTATTTTTATTGGTACTTTCCCATTATATGGGCATTTAAGAGGAAACCAGTCATAAAAAACCCGTCTTTCACGGGTTAATTCAAGAGACGCCTTCAGAGTAATGCAATCCATAGCGTGGTTTTCATTGCGTATGCGATATTTAAACTGCTGTTTTCTGGTTTGATTAAGTACTTAATATTTGTAATGCTTTACCCCCACCCCCCAATGTGCAAATATAGAGCCCAAATTTGCTTATAAACTATTATATATTCATCCCATTTTATTTTATTTCATTAGTATTAACCAAACTTGACTTTTTAGAAGTGCCCATATAATGGGAAAGTACCTTTTTATTATTTAAAATTTTCAATCATATTTTTGTTTACTTTTAACGTTATTAACCTTGATTTTCCTCTTATTCTGAGCTATTTCAACTTGTTGCGAGAACGTCTGCTCTATCATTGCGAGTATATCTTAATTACTAAGCCACTGAAGACGGAGTATGTTTATCTCTGATCTTCTTATAAACCAAAATGATAAGCTTCAGAATTGGATAATACTGTTTTACTCTTACATACACGTCTTTAATTTAAAATTGTTGCAAGGACCTGGAGCAAAGAATTTTAATTAATTTCAAAATTCCTTGTTTAGTATCTATCTCCAATATGGATATTAATTTTCATCAAAAAATATTGGCTCGCTTGTTACGGTTCTAATAAAAGACATGTAATAATCAAATGGTTCCGTATACACGGTGCATTCCCCACATTATGTTTGATTTATCAAATGTAATCTTCAATTAACAAAGATACAGTGTTGCCAGCGCGGTGCAATTGCACCGTTTTTGGTACAATTTGGAGGTCCTGATACAATACGGTACATTTGGAAATTTTTGGTACAATCAAATTTTCCATTACATGTTGGGATTTACTTGATCCTTTCTAACTCGGATATCTGTTAAAGTTTTAGTTTATCGAAAACTTTCTTCTTGTTGCGGCAAAAGTCTAGCCTACTCTTCAGATGGTACAAATTAATCTCTTGCGGTACAATTTTATTTGAAAACCCGGTACAGTTTATTTCAAAGAGTTGGCAACACTGCAAAGATATCAAAACAAAAGCAGTTGCCCTCAATCACTACTACCATTATAGAATTAGCAGCTATAACAACAATAACTACAGAAACATTAATTTTAATATTGGTCATATATCGTCATTAACCTCTAATTAATTATTCGTTAAAATTACATCTGGCTTTTATAGGAACAGTATAATTTTTTTCATATTATTTCACGTAAGTTTTGGCACATTCGCCTTAGCTACCTCCCATAATGGCTGCACCTTTTAAAATTTCAAACGAAATTTGAAGAAACTGTCATCCGCCCAAACCTATTAAAGAACAACTCTAGCCCATAGTAACCGAAAATTTTAAAGCAAAATGTAAAGAAGCTGTCATCCGCCCAAACATAGTAAAGAACAAACTCTAGCCTATAGTAACCGAAAGCTTTAAAACGCAATTTAAAAAAAAGCGTCATCCACCCAAACCTAGTAAAGAACAATCTCTAGCCCATAGTAACCGAAAATTTTAAAACGAAATTTGAAGAAATTGTCATCCGCCTAAACCTAGTAAAGAACAACTCTAGCCTATAGTAACCGAAAATTTTAAAACGCAATTTAAAGAAACGACATCCGCCCAAACCTACTAAAGAAAAATATCTAGCCCACAGTAACCGAAAATTTTTAGACCTTTTTTGAAAAAAAAAGGTCAAGTGAAGAAGGAAGAATAGCCTTACTATTCTTATCTTTAACTTCCAAGCGTATTTTTATGATTGGCTGATTACTGTGACGACTTAAGCGAGACATTCCTAAAATTGGAAAAGGACAGCATCCTTCTGCGTTCATGGAACGAGAAGCTTGGCTAGTAGCTACTATACTGCTTACAATAGTAACTTATACTAATAATAGTACTTCGATAAAAAAATATTGTTCAATTCCTCATCTGATCTCGAGAAACTGTTTTACAGCCTTTCCATTCTTGTAAAAATTAAAAATTAATAACTAAAAATTTAAAATTACCCTAAATTTATTTTCATAATAGCATAATTGTAAAACCAATCGAAACAACGGTTTTGATTGCTAAATTAGCTGCAAATGGAAATTTTTGTCTCACTAGACAGTTTGTTTTGGAAGTACTTTTAAATTTTTGGCTACTATGGACCGTTGCTTGTTCTTCACCAGGTTGCAGCTATGGTTGCAAACCCCCCCCCCTTTGACGAAATAAAATAAGATTTAAGATAACTATCACTATGCACTTTGTAAAAAGTATTATCACTGTGCTTTTGGAAGAAGAATTGCTAGTGGCTTTTACTACTAATTTTTTATTTTAAGATATTTGTTAATTGTGGATGCTTACGGGAAATTTAAGATTTCCGTATTGTACGGGAAATTGATTTAACGGTAAATGTAAGGCCAGTGTCTTCAAATAGAAATAAGAATTTGAAACAGTATTTCAAGCTTCAAAACAAACATACTACTACTACTACTAACAACTCTCTGCAGCACCAAGCCGCCTGAGGCCAACACAGCTATGCACGCTCCTCCTCCATCCCAATCTGTTCAAAGCCTCCCTTTTTACACCCGCCCACGAAGTTTCCATTTACTTTAAATCTTCTCATCAAAAAAACGTACAACTAAAAATTTGTTAATGGTTATTTCTTGAATAAAGAAATTTGCAAGTTTTTTATTTTAAAAAATTTCAAACCGTGAACTCTACGGTCAAAATCCATCATAATTTGTTTCAACAGTGTTTCGATTTAGTATAAAAGTCGTCTCAGAATAATTATTAAGAATTTTCAGCAAGCTCGCAGAATCTCAGTTGTTAGTAGGCCTAAAACAGTTAAATTGAGGTCAAGACTCAAAAATTGACGAGCTATGAACAAATAATAAATAAAACACAGGGTTTTATTTTGGACTGGTTAGCTTAGTTTCTTAGTTCATTTAGTACCTGTATATGCAGCTCTTTAATAATTTTAATTTTTTCAGATTTTTAATTTTTCAAAGTTAATTTAGTAATAGCAGGTTGCTCCATTATTATGAAACCCGTCCTGCTGGTAATTTTGTTTTTGCCGCTTAGAAGTGGAACGAGAGCATGTTTCCCTACCCGGTTTTCAGGACTAGTCGTGTGGAACACTCGGAGATCATTCGGACGGTTGAGCAGTTGTTCTAAAGTAGTTTAAAGACGCTTTTGTTTTAGGCCCATAGAAAGGCTGTGTCCTTGTTAAACAATTATGTAAAACATACAAATTTGCATAATACAGTATGACTTAAGTGCTTATTTTATGTGAATTATCTGCCCTATTTATTTCCCTTTTTTTACCTTTTTTTTCTTATGTTTTTATTTTTAATTCTTACCTCAGCTGGATAATGATCAGCTGGATTGTCTTTCTCTAACCTGATAATAGGTTAAACGTTGTCAAAGCCCGAGTTAAGTCTTACATGTCCAATTAAAGCTTGCCGTAGCTTCATTTAAAGCCTAAGTATTAACAGAGTTTTGCACGTATATGGGCGCTTGATTTCCTCAAACGTCAACCAAAAAACGCCAGAAAGAGATATTTGTTGGTAGGGTTCGTGTTGCCTTTTTATTCTTTTAATTATTTTAGTGGATGTTTGATTCATTTGCAATAAATTACAATGAATTGAAGTTTAATTCAATTAAATTGAACTTTCTTAATCGACCTAGACCAACTCAGATACCCCATATCCCAGAAGTACCTTTATTCAATTTAGGCATTAACCTAGACCCAATTCCTCCCGCTGAGATCTTAAGTGCAGCCAAGAAGTAAAAAATGGCAAGTCATCTGGTGCTGATGGCATCGCTACTGGAATGATAAAAGTTTATTTGGGCATATCAACGACAGTTTGGCTCACCCTTTTCAGAACCGTCTGGGAAACGGAAAGAGTTCCCAAAGATTGAAGCAAAGGCATTACAGTAAAACTATTTAAGGAAGGAGATGCCAAGTCCTGTGGAAACTGGAGAGGGATCGCCCTTTCATCTGTTGCTGCTAAGCTGTTCAGTCTGATATACTAAATAGAATCATAAATCAGATGGACCAAAACCTCCGCGAGGAGCAAAGTGGCTTTAGCACCTAGGAGAGCGTGCGCTGACCTTATCTTCTTTATGCGAATGCTGATTGAAGATAGCAATGAATTGAGGAGGAAATTGCTGATCTTATTCATACACTTCGAAAAACCATTGAATTCAATCGATCATGAAACCCTGTGGAAGATTTATCACGCTATGGATTGCAACAGAAAATAGTAAGTCTTATCATGGCCGTGTACGAAGAAAAAGAATGCTGCGTTCGTACCAGTACTGATGAAACAAAATGGTTCGAAATCGCTTCTGGGGTTAAGCAGGGATGCGTGTTGTCTCCTCTCCTGTTCATCATTGTCATCGAGTTCATCCTCCGAAATGCTAACGGCAAAGAGTTAAGACTTAGCAACTCAAAACAACTGTCAGGTGTAGAATTTGTTGACGACCTAACCCTCCTAGATAACCCTCCTGAAACTAAAACTATAACTACCTCAAGAAAAATAAAACAAGGCTAGCCTGAAAGAATTCTTTAACCGTGTAACAGACCAAGCCGGAAAAGTGCGACTACACGTTAATGTGAAGCAGACGAAATGTATGGCTGTTTGCAGCGATCAACCCTTGAGATCTTTCATAAGGGCGAAAGAATCGAGCAAGTATCATGCTTTCGATACCTTGGCAGTATAGTTGAAAAGAGAGGCAACATAGCTAAAGAGGTCCAGATCAGAATTAGGATGGTACAGACTGCCTTGAATCGGCTCTCATCAATTTGGAAATCTCCAAGATTCTCATTAAGGCTCAAAATGAGACTCTTCAATAGCAACGTGATGAGCATACGGCTTCACTCATGTGAAACCTAGAAACTCAACCAAACTCTAGAGAAATGTCCGCTAGCCTTTGAGAATTACTGTCTCCAACGATTGTTGCACGTCCACTGGTACCACCGAGTTACCAACGAACCAATACGAACCCGCACCATGCAACCACCCGCCACAGAATTAATCAAGTATAGACGCTGGTGCTTTCTTGGTCACGTATTACGCACGCCGGACAGTAGACTACCGAAGATAACGTTCCAATGCAGTCCAGGGGGCTCAAGACGCAGAGGTAGGACGATGAATACTCTATACCGGACGTACGAAAAAGACCGATCAACAATAAACACTGCTATTGTGTCAGACTGGGCGGATGTATTAGCCGCTGCCCAGCTTCGAGAAGAATGGCGGAGTCTCACTGATGCCCTATGCGCCCTGGATGGTGTTGGAGGAACTAAGGTCTAAGATCAATTAAATTGAATCAAAACTAATAAATAGATATAAGAAATATAACAATAAATATATAATTAATATATATTTGTTATACATTTACAGTTAATATAGTTATTATATTTAATGTATAATAAAACAAATAAATAAATAAAATTGAATTGAATCAAATTGAATTAAAATAAACAAATAAATACATAGAATATACAATAATGAATATATAATGAATACATGTGTATAATATATATATATATATATATATATATATATATATATATCTAATGTAAATTTATAATTAACATATAATAGGAAAAGTAAATAAATAATTTTGAATTGAATAAATTAAATTGTAGTTATATGTAAAGACTTTTGTTTCAGGCATTGGATACGCTGTGGCACTGATAGCTTTTTATGTTGATTTTTACTACAATGTAATTATTGCCTGGTCTCTTCGCTATTTTTTTGCATCTTTCACAACAGTGTTGCCATGGACAAATTGTGATAATTCTTGGAATACTCCGAACTGTGTTCCTGTAAGTAACCAATGTTTTTCTTCTTACTTTTTTTTGGCGGTATGTTCCCTTTTTTTCGCGTGTTAAGTTGTCTATTGTTTATATTACAAAGAAAAAAAGGGATGGCTGTCCTATACTCTCGTGTTAAAAATTGTGCCCATTGTTTTTTTTTTTTTTTTTTTTTTTTTTTTTTTTTTTTTTTTTTTTTTTAACCTCAATCGTTATTTAACCAGTCAAATTATTCTTCGGTTCTATCCCACTTTCTACGGCTATAGTTAGTGAAAGGTTGAGATGACTATGACATGGTCTGTGGATGAAGGAAGACATGTCGCCGAACATTGTCCTTTGCAGGCAACCATCTAGGGCCAAATGAAAAGGAGGCTGTCCCCAAATGGGATGGAAGGGGACTGTATGACAGGATTTAAGAAAAATTGGGGCTTCTTGGGAGCGTATAAGGAAGGAGGTTTTGAATAGATTGGGATGAAGGAGGAGCGTGCATACCTGTCTTGGCCTTAGACAGATTTTTGCTTTAGTGAGTTGTCAGCAATATCGGTGGTACTTACAATTATTCCTTAAGCGCATCATGCTTACAAAAGTAGCGGCAATCTAGTAAAGACCGAACCAGGACCATACTAGACAAACAAAATAAACGGTTTTTGAATGATTAATTATAAACCTTTGTATAAAACAGAAGTTTAAGAAAAAGGTTAAGAGGTAAATTTAAACAAGGACAATCCGAAATAAAGTCATGTAATAATTCAAACATAAAATGCACAGAAATCATTTACGCACTTTCAGAAAACAGCCCTCGACACTACCTACATCAATCGTTTTGGGAACAGACTGGATTGAGCCACGGATTACGAGTGAACCTGCCCTAATGCCTACTCTGGAACTTTCGAAGTGGTGTCAATAATGTTATCGGAGCACCAGCATACACCCGCACCAGTATAACCTGTGATGGTGTTGCCACTGTCACAGGTTTCCTGTGAAATTTCACAGGTTTTTTTTATGGTCACAGGTTCACAGGTTTTTGCCGTCAAATGGTAGAAAGTCACAGGTTTTGGAGCTAAGGCTCCAGGGCTGCTAACAAAAGGACATTTTAGCTCTTTTATGACAACTTTTCATCTTGGGTGACAATTTGGGGTCTGAAAACGTGACTTTTGGCATTTTGTCCAATCCTGCATTCTAAATAAAAACAACTATTTATTCTACAGTCCTAAGAAAATATACTTTTTAGAAGATCAACAAATTGCTCGACTGCAACATATTTAGCAACTGATGATAATTTTTAGTTCTACGACCTACAATACAGAATATTATGATAAAAAAAAAAATATCTTTCTTTTTCTATTTTACGGATCCCAACTTCTTTCCAGTAACTTAACCTTCGTCCACTTTTTGTTTAGTATAACTTTTGCAGACATGTATATTTATTTCACAATATATTACATTGCCGATTTTATGGAGTAACACCTAATTTGATTTTACCTTCCATCTAAGAGATAATAATTGCTTTTTTGTACACGTTGAGACGCCTTATTTTAATAGCAGTAAATTTATTAATGCAAGCATGCACACCCGGCTGCTTTAATGGAAGAGGCGGGAAGTTATAAGACATTAAATTTACAGAAGAATGAAAAATTGATAATTGATCTTCAGATTCTTCATGAGGGGTTGACCACTCTCTGCCACTTGGTGTCCTATTAAGGTGCCACCTTTTTTCGCCATGCTTTTTCCCATGTGTTTTCACATCGTAAATGCTGCACTTTGTGCAACGTTTCGCATACCTTTACTAAGCATTGCACATATCCACCACGCACGGCGTTAACCGCCTATTTGAAAATAGAGACCCTTCTATACGAAGTGGCGACCCCTTGATTTTACGCTTGTAATCAATGGCCATCTGTTTTAACAATGAAGACTTCTTGGGCCTTCAGGACACGGTGAAAATTTGGTTATAAACACTTTATTTTCCAGTTATTACTACGAGGATACGTAATGGCTTTTGAAACCAAAATTTTTTAATATCTTAAAATCTGATGAGAAACAGGAAAAGGACAAAATCAATTGATGGTCTGATCAACCTTTGGTAAAAGTGATAATCTGATAAAATGTGCGTGCTTTTAAACTACGACAGCTGTGCTTCGTCTGATATGGTGATAACATTTTAACGCCATACCAAAATAAAAAAAAAAGGCGCATCTAAAATGACAGTACGGATCTTGAACCAACTTAGATTTTTATATATATTAACAAAACTAATGACATTTTACACTATCAAATTTTATTTACGTTCGATTGAGCTATTATACATCTCTCTATGATGTTCCGGTCCCCACCTAGCCCTCCTAGAAAAAAAAGAAAGAAAAAAAAAAAACGGGAGACAGATTAGTGCTACCCATGCAAAAAAGTAATTTTCCTTCTTGTTCAAGGAGAGGGGTTGTAATTTCCCATAACTTGGTTTTCGACCGTGCTGATTACAGTGATAGACTTTTCATTTTGATCTGACGCAATTTCCGAGGGGTTTCAGACTATTTTTCGAGACCACCATAAATTTTTTTCGCAAAAAAATTTTTACTTTTAAGACGAACTGAAATAATAGTTACCATTGCTGGATCAGTGTCTGATGGCAATTTTTTTCCCCAGGAAGTTTTTTTCTTAACGTATTTTTTAACTTTTGGTTAATATGGGCAGTGGTTTGCTCTTTACTAGGTTGCAGCTCCCGCTGGAACCATGATAAAGCGATAAAAATATATCGTGGTATCAAAACCAAAGGGCATATCTGGTATTTTCATTATTTTATAGGAAATCACTAAAGGTTAAAAAATTTTGGAGGTAACAACCTTTTTGAGGATTTAATATAATGCGAAAGATATTGTCATGTGCAAAACCAGACGGCGTATCTGATATTTTCACAATTTTACAGGCAAGTAATAAATAGGTTTTGAAGCTTCTCACGGGAACAACCTTTTTTTTAGGATCAGAGTTGACACTACAGCGTTGCCTATAGTAGAGAGCCATGTCTCTTGTGTGTATTATTGTTTATTTTCCGACTACTTTGCTTAAAAGGGGAGTTGTAGTAACTTGGAAGGGGCTTGCTCGATGGGAATTGAAATTTCTAGTGCTCTTTTCAATAGTCAAACAAATTGGATGACAACTATTCCCCTCTTGTGTCCTTTTTTCTACCTAGCCCCCCTAACCACCGTGGTATTGAATCAAAATTTGAAATAACCAATTTGATCAGAATTGTTGAAAGGTTCAATAAATATGTCTCCAGTAATGACAAAAACTCCAAAGCTTATGGGGAAAGATCCATAAATTATACAGCTTGCAAATTGTTTATGGATACATTTTAAAGAAGAGGGGGGCGTTTGATCCTGATACTGCGGTTAGATCAATCCTTTGAGGGATCACATATTTTGTCGGGGGAGGAAGAAAAGTGATAGGGGGCCTAAATTTGGACAAAATTTTTGGAATCCAACATCTGTAAGTCCTTGGGCCATTAAGCACCTAATGCATAGACAAATTGCTTGGAGACCCCTAAAATGAGGCCCAAAATGGGCAAAAACGTTTTCCCAATTGAATCAAAACTTATTTCCTCAAGTCTTTAGGCTAAGAGGACACCAATACAGAAGCAAAATACAAAAAATAACGTTTTTCTGGAAAATGGGCCGACCACGGGCCAAAAGCTCTTTTTTGGAACACCCTGAAACTTAAAACCGTAAGTTCCTAGGCCAAGGGGGCCCTAACACAAAGAAAAAAATTAGTTTGGGGATATGGGACCCGTGAAATGAGGCCCAAAATAGGGCCAATTTATTTTCTGATCTACTTGAAACTTGTATCTCTAAAGCCTTGAAGCATGGAAACCCATTCTTCAAGGCTTTAAGCATGAAAGCATGGAAATGCACAAGAGAAAGTGAAAATAAAATTTGGTTCTCCCGAACATGGGGGCTGACCCTCTAAGTCATTAATGGGAACAATGCTTTTCTTTGACCCAACTAAATATTTTTTTTCACTATATAGCCATGACGGCTAAGTAGCCAGGTAAATTGAAACACGCTATTTGTTGCCAGGCGATAAAAAAAAACGTATATAGGCTACACTATCCTGGGAACAGGTTTGGAGATCAAGTTGAAACTTTCACGAAGTACTGGAGCCCTATGCACAGAAAACTAGAACAATATTTTCTTTGTCTGAAAATTGGACGATAAATTTATTTTTGATAATTCCACGCCAAACGAACCCTCTCTCTTGCTATATATAGAAGGTCAAAATGATGTATGGTTTCTTTGTTTTCGGAAGAAGGGGGGATCAGACAATACCATACTTTGGGAGATTCTATTGAATTTCAGTTGGCTAAGATTATTATTACGTAGAGCCATAAGCTAGATTTTACCATATCCATCAAGAGAAAATCGTCAGCATAAATTAAGTAAGAAAAAATTGTAGGCAGTGGTGGATCCAGGGGGACAAGGGGGGCTCGTGCCCCCCTAGCGTAGTCTAAAGTAGTGTAATTTACTTAAATAATTCAAGTTTGCGTTAATTAAACTTGCTCCTAACCTAAGTTTATCGGATTTTGCGTACCCCCCCCCCCCCCCTAAAAAAAATTCGGATCAACCTATTTTGCCCCCCTAAAAAAATCTTTTATCCGCCCCTGATTGTAGGCCTTAATAAACACTAAGTGTAATATCACATTTTAACACTTAGTATAAATCAGGATATTAAATATTATACTAAGCAATGATTTTTTTAACAAAGCACTAAACTACGGAGAATAAATGTCAAATTTTCAAACCCAGGATTTTCAAGACCCAGAGATTTTTTTTCAAAACCCAGAGATTTTTTTTTAATTATAACAGTCAAGTTTATTGTAAATTGTTTGTATTGTTATTGTAAATTTGTAGCTTGAACGAGCAGCTAAATTATCAACCTAGAAATCCGAAATTTGTAAAATTATTTTGAATTTAGCAGGATATATATAGGCTGTTAAAATTACAAAAAAAAAAAATCACTGAATAAACACCAGAAACACATCTCGGAGTCCCATCATGACACTTCATGGCAAATTTTATTTTTTTATATAACTTTGCCACCCATCATAACTTTGATAACAATTTAATATGCATTATTATATTTTTACAATAAAAGGAACTCTATATACACATGTAACAACTCCTATTGCTGGACAGACAATTGATTGACAAATAAGTAGATCCAGCACAGATAACATGCACAATTTAACTTACCGTATTTAGTCAAAACACCTACCAGAAGAACCGGTTCTTCAAAATCATTTGTCCAGTGGTTTGTGAGCATAAAGGGTGGGGGAGGGGTGGATATATATCGCAAATAAAACTTTATTTTGGATCTGTTGAGAGTCATGCATGATAATTAACTTTTATGGTTTCTTTTAGGTTCTGAACAGCACAAATCAATCAGTTTATTGGAAATCAGACTCTAGCGACAACTTAACCGCCGATGCTCTATCAGTGAATAATGGAAATTCTTCAGCATGGGAGTATTTTATGTGAGTATTATTGGTAATTTTCCAATTCTTAGAAAAACAAATTTTGACCTTTTCATAACTAGATACGACTGGTCAAGCGTTCAACAAGATGATCTTATTTTACTAGAATCCAAATGGTGACAATGATTATGATCCTTTGCATCATTTTGTTATTTTCACGCCTGAAGATCGTATCCCACATTTTCCCTCTTCTTGGATGATTTTGTAAGCTGTTCTCAAAGGGGGCGTAAGTAGGACAATTTAAATTAGAAGGATCAAAGTGCGATTCAATATACATTGCTCTATTGATCATCCCTTTCAAAGCAGCTTAGCTTACATTTTTTGGCAATTTCTTATAAGTGTGAAAATGTCAGACACGCCTTTAGGAGTCACAGCTGCCATTTTAATTCCTGAAAATCACTGTTCTTATGATTAAAAATCACAACGTCACCCATAAACGCATTTTTTAGGGTAACTATCTGGTGACAAATATTGAACATATAGCACAAATTTGGAAATAATGATTTTATTTGCATTCAAAAGAACAGTAACTTATAATCAAAAATTTTGGAGAGTTGCAAAAATAAGCTCGAACCCACCAATAAATTAAGCTAAATTGAAATACGAAGTGCGACATCAGGGTTGCCCCCTGTACCACAAAAGCGCTATTTTAGCACTATTTCATTGTGCTTAGCATTGCAGCACGTGCTCAAGGCTGCTAAAATAGCACAAAAGTGCTATTTTAGCACTATTACAGTGAACTTTTTTACTATAGCAATGAAAATCGCTGTGCAGCTCGAAAATTTGGGTAATGTAGCACTTTAGGAACTGACCATGGTGGCAACCCTGTGCGCCATGGGAGTTTATATTTTTGAAACCTTTAAATGAAGATTTACAGTTCTTTGCCTTCACCAGGTGGCTGAGCACCTCCCATAATTTAAAAAATTATTAAAAGTGTATTTCTTGGGGTATTAGTTTTTTTTTTTGCTTTTTGGGGGGTGGGGTGATGTGAATGGGATATAGGGCTGAAGGGAGGAGCGGGTTGAAGGGGTGGGGGTGGATGGAGTTGTATTTGGATGGTGGTTGTTACCCTGGGGTGTTTGAGAGATGGTGATTGTTTTTTTTTTCTTTTTACTTTATTATTTTAATTAGTCTAGGATGCTTCTAGGAATATTTATGTAGGGTTTTATTATCCTTATTATTATTATTAAATTAGGATGTCTTTAGGAATGTTTATGTAATTAATCGCTACGCACTGGCAAAATTTAAATCTTTCCCTAGTGTAGTGATTTATATCCGTAATAGTTTATATTTTTGTTTATTATATAAATGAAAGTCAAAATAAAGAAAGTCCCCAACAAGGAAAATCCCATTGTTCTGAAGTGGCTCTGCAGTTTTTTAGCATTTTCCTGAAGTGGGCAGCACTGAAGTGGCTCCGCTGCATTTCCCTTTTCTGGGTATTGTTTTCTTTTCTATAAGAGGAGTCTGTCGTTTAGTTTAAGGATTTTCCGTGTGTCGGAACAAATTTCTAGGCCAATTCATAAATAAGAAACTTGGAAATTTTAACATTTAGTTTTTGGCTCAGATGGCTAATTTTTAGTCAAGCCAGCATTTTCGAGGAATTGTTCTTCCGTCAAAGGGATTTCTGGTCAAGGCCTTTTATTCATTTATTATTATTATTATTGCTTGTTTTTGTTAGGGTATTCTTGAATTAAGTTTGTTATTTGTTGACATATTTTTTGCCGTATTATTTTTTCGTGAGGGTAATCTTTTTATGGTATTTTGTCAGGGTTTTTATCATATAATTTGAGGGGATGTTTATGCGAGTTAAATAAAGATTTTTGCACCAAAAAGATATCTTAACGAAATATATACCTTTAACAAAATTACTTAAGTAACACCATTTTCAACATGGGTTCAGGTTCAAGGCACCTCTGAGGTCCCTGCTCAGTTTATTTCTACTCAAAAAGTATTTTTGAGTGGAAATCCATGAGTGCAAGGAGAAGCAGCAACAATGCGTGAAATATATTTCCGCGAGTATTTTGGAAATAAGTTTATTTACCAAAATAGAAAATATTTGAATATAAATATTGCTCTAACAAGGACAAAAAGGAGTTTTCTTCCGTCAAAGGGATTTCTGGTCAAGATCTTTTATTTATTTATTATTAATTGTTATTGCTTTTTTTGTTAGGGTATCTTTGATTGTTTTGACAAAAAAAAAAAAAAAAAAAAAAAAAAAAAAAAAAAAAAAAAAAAAAAACACTGGTTATGTTAAGTTAGCCTGTGTTATCTGCCTCATCGACACCCGTTAGGTTATGCTTGGTGCATATACTATGTTTTCTTGCTCCGAACCAAGTTAAATTTTCGGGAGTTAATAAAATCTGTATTGTTAATTGGTGTTAAATTGTCGTCACCTTTCATAAATTAATTTACATATAGGACTAGTGGGGTGATTATTTACATAAACAAGCTTTGCTTCAGGTTTTGTTATGTTTATTGTTAATGAATAAGCCCTTTTTTTCTTTCAAAAAAAAAAATATTTTTCTATTTAACACCCCGACTACCAGTTGAAATGGGGAACTCAGCAAGCGTGTTTTGTATTAAACCATACTATATGTAAAATAGTTCGGACCCAGACAGGAAAACAATGTTTAGCACCTTGGAATATCTACGCTGGCCCATAAAAAATTTCTTCAGAATTTTGTGAAGAAAAAATCGGTACTGTTCTAAAATCTGTAAAACACGCGAGAAGTGAAGTTTGATTAATGCTAATGAAAGAAAACAAAATTGGATAAAAATATAAAAGTTTAGAAACAAATTTTGGCAACATATTTGCACATCAGGGGGGGGGGGGGGTAAAGCATAGCATATATTAAATACGGAACGTAACCTAGGTGCCTTTTCCCCTCCGAAACCCCAAAAACTAAAGTTTAAATATAGTTCTCGGAGTGAGAAACCCCTTGTTATGCAGCGCCAGATAGGCAATTAATGGGGAATTGCTATCTGAGCTTTGCTTTTCTCGACGCGTGTTTTACAGATAACAGAACAGTACCAAAAAATCCTTCACAAAAGAAATACTTTGATCAAAAAAGGATCTGACAATAAATACTTTGATAAAAAAAAAATACATTGACATGGAAAGGACCTGACCAAAAGAGACCTTGACAAAAAGCATATTGACAAAAGATCTCTCGGCCAACAAGAAAGCTAGGCAAAAAGTTGCCTTTACTAAGAAAGATCTTGGCCAAAAATGCTTTACATATCTAGTGTTGACGAACTTAAGACTCGCCCTTGGTTAAGCTGCGTTTTCATTTGGCATGAGCGAATTTGACCGAATAACATCATAGTAGAATGAGGTAAGAAAAAAAAAAACTGAAGACGTTGTGAAGACTGAGCAATGTGGGCGGGGTCTTATGTAAGTATGGTTACCATAAAAATATAATCTCTTTGACGATTCTATTTCGTTATTGGCGAAGCGAGCACAGAGAGGGTTTTTTTTTTCTTTTTTATAGGGTATCACTATCAGCCATACTGAAAGGAAAAAACAATAGACCCCACCTGCGTTAAAATTATTCCTTTGTGACCTCTTCTAACTACTGTACAATTTGGCTGTTGACCCACAAACTGCTCTTTTTCGACCCAATTCATAATTCTTGGTGGCAGATTTAATTATATCCTGTTCATTACGATAACTGACTAGATAAAAGAACTGGGGATAGAACTTAGCTTTGCTCCGACTTATGTGATTCTTTAGGGGACAATGAGTTTTATACGAAAAGGCTTCTCCCTTGCTTCCTAGTTACGCGATTATGTTCACAGTATTGAAACAAGTGGATTTTATTTTGGATGTTCAACTTTAGATAAGTCAATTTTTTTTTTAGACGCAATATACTAGAGCTCCATAAAAGTGATGGAATTGACAATCTAGGTGATGTCAAATGGGACATGGCGCTTTCCTTGCTTGCAGTTTACCTTATCTGCTATTTCAGCTTATGGAAAGGCATTTCAACATCTGGGAAGGTAAGAGATGGAATATAAACATTCAAAAACAAAGGTAGGAGATAAAAGTAGGGGATAGGATATGGGGCAGAATAATCAATGGGAGGCCAAATCACGCCAACTATACAAAAAAAGGAAAATACAAGTAAATTAGCACCGTCTTCACATCTAGGGTGGAATTGGGCTAATGACTACCCCCCCCCTCCATATATGGCCATGGACACATTCTCCTAGCAAAAACAATTGACTGTTAACAAGGCATAGCACCAGAAAACACAATCTCAGCTGTGTGTGTCTACAGAGACCACGTAAATAAGTGAAAAAAAGCAAAAAAAAACATACACACTCACAAAAAAGGTACAGGCCTCGTTTTCTGCCTTCAATATTAGAAGATTAGGTAACTAATCCAATCTGCTAAAAAAATATATTTAAAGTATAGCATTTGAGCTCAATTAAAAGGCCAACAGTTAAAGTTTATATGCCGCCGCTATTGAATAAAAAAAACAAACTATAATCTCAAATAAAAGCAAAGGTTGAAAAAAATCTTAATACGAACGGGAATTATCTTGTATGAAAGAAGGGCTAATTCGCCCCTCCAACCCCCTACTCTCTTCGCATAAGTTTTGCCCGTGCTTATTTAAAGGCCTTTTTTAGTTTAACAAGCATAGCCATTTGGTTATTTAAAGGGTTTACTTATCAATAACCTTTCAAATCGTTTGAGCTAAAACTTTGTTCCTTAAAGCAAATTGGCATCAACAAGCCATTTCATTCATGTGGCACACAGCATTCCCATTACCAGTGGGCTGGGTAAACTCCAGCCCACGGGTCTATAATTGTTTTGTTTTAATAACATTTTTTATGTTCTTATATTTTATATTATGTTTTATATTACATTTTGTACAATTTAGCTTATTTCATTAATTTTTTTTTATTTAATAAAATAAGTCCATTATACCATTTGATAAACTGGATAAAAACAAGCAGCAAGTAGGGTACTTATGATATGAATAGCACCACGAATTATGCTGTAGGAGAATTGCAATATAATCTAAAAGAATTCAGTAAGGTCAGGTCCGAGACCGTACCAAGAAGCTTCATTTATGTGATTAAAAGAAAAAAAAAAGTCGTCTTTGCATCTTTTAACCACCGTATAACCTATTAGCGCTGTATTTTTGCAAAAACAGGAAATGCTTGCTCACATAAGCTCCAAAAAGAAGTTTAGAGCTTACATTAATCAAGCCCTTTGTTCCTCCCAAACCTGTTTTCTTTTCTTCTTAGAGGGAAACCAATAGACAGTTTCTGTTCGATCTCTTCTGTTTCCAAACATAAATTATACCTATTTCCACCAAACAGAATTTTCCGCATAGCCTGACAGTTCCACTTACTATTTCCACCATTTAACAGTTTCCACCAAATATTCAAAATGCAATTTGTCAACATATCTAATTTAACGCAATTTTGTTTTGAACATCTTTAAACAACTTGAGATTTTAATTTTTTTTTTGTTTACGTATTTTTTTTCAATTATGTTTTTGAGCCTATTGTAAGTTCATTCATGTATCTTATATACGCCTTGATATAAAGGGATGTGAATAAACGAATCTACTTACTTTGTCTAAATGGTTACTTTTTTTGTATTTTACCCAACCCCTATGCTGCGCTGTCTGTGAGTGTGTTCGGACACTACCTGATTACAGTTGACTTGATTTGAGTGTTCTGAGAAATTCCGAAAGCGTAAAGTTTGCTGACTTGTTAGGACATAAAAATGTTCGAAAATCAAAGATACGGCCATTGCCTAAGAAATCTGAATGTAGGCTAGTTAGGTTACAAGTGTAACTGCTTCATTCCTCTAAGACCACTTGGATAGTTTACAGTCGTTGCTTACTGGGGCTTTAGATTAAAGCAAAAAATCATCATCAAAGTGTGCCGTTATTGCCGTTCAATTTTATACCACTTCCAAAAATTGCTTGAAGAATTTAAAATACCCTAGACCGCCTTTGTCAAAAATTCCAACATCGATATGTGAAATTCCTAACATACTTAAGGGACTGTACGGTGTATCTACTCAGTGATAGAAATTACAGATTCAGCTACAGTTGAATGTAAAATTACCAGAACATGTGTAATTACGAAGAGTTAAACGGTTGAAGTCACTGCAGTTCAACTATAGTTAACTAAAGTCCAAGGTCCGAATGCACTCTGAGTGCATAAGTAGAGATGCCTCATGAGCTCGTGACCCCACACCATATATGGGCA
>JAQQPU010016689.1:0-19603 GCA_029168905.1 Artemia sp. Kazakhstan ARC1039 | reverse complement strand
ACCTATTAAATAATAAACTTTCTACAGCCCAGGACCGGAGACTTTGAAACCGGGTAAACCATTTTCGTTTAGGTATTGCAGTTCTAGGTTATTAGGCTAGATTAAAAGTGTTAGGACATATTTTATATTAAATATATAGAAATATAATTCAGGGAATCTAGAGGTTTATAGAGGTCACAGATTCATAAAAACACTTAGTATTCCTATAAAGGAGATGATTTTAAGTATTTTCATGCAGTTAATAATTGGTCCCCTATTAATTAGCTATTGATTATAATTAGTCCTAAAACGAAAGCGTTGCTCTAATATACATTAAATATAATAAAATTTTCCAGTCTATATTTTCAGGAGACTGGCAAGTCTTTACCATATGGTGTACACCCCCAGCCCCATTGTTTCCCCAAGTCCTGCCATGCCAGGCTATACCTCATCCCACCACGCGACCACGCCAAACCACCGTGAGCCATGCTGTGTACATCATTTTCAAACATTGATAACCCCTTGAAAATGTTTTTTTTTTTTTTTTATCAGACGTCACCAAAACTCGTATTCTAAAATGAAACTTATAAAAGTTGTTCTGGTTATTTTATTATTAGTAAAAAAAATTTAATAGCTGGGCTACAGGCTACTATTCTCTCCGACGGGAAATTTGTCTGGAAAGTCGGACAGTAGCCTCTGTTTATGGGTTCTCTGTTGTTACAACACGCCATAACAGTTTTTGAACAGCTTAATGTAGAAAATGTATAAATGAAAGCCTTAAAGCGTAGTCAAAGAGGACGATTCGGAAAGGAGAAGTGAATGTTTTTCTTGTATGTAGTTAATTGAGAAAAAATTATATTTGTTTTTATAGTTTGTGAAGTAAAGTTAAGTAATTTTAATTGGCTGTTAGAGTTTAGATTGGATACCCTCGTTTGTGATTGTATTCTGTTCTTTGGTGATTAATAATGATTGTTTTCTTCGTTTGCCTTTATGTAGAATTTATGCGTTATTTCTTTTTGTGTTTTTTTTTCATTTTTTTTTTATTATTTTTGTTTCATTTTTTATTGTGAGAATTGAGAGATTAACTTTAATTGTGATTGGTACATGCCCTATTCAAACCACAGGCCATTTGTATTTTAATAGATAGTGGTTAGAGATCTTGTTCTACCCCTGGGGGCTCGTAGTATAATTGATTTGGAAAATAAGAAGGTAAATTTTTATAATTATCTTAATGAATGTATTAATAGAAATTTGGACTTTGTGGTTCCAGCTTCTGACCCCCCTGAGGATACTAAATTTGTTTTAGTTATGATTTTCAGGATGTTGAGTGTCGACATGGTGGATCGGAAGATTTTGGGATTTTTCATTGGAATTGTCAGGTCCTAAATACGACATTTGATTTTTTAGCGAATTTAGCTAAACTTAATCTTTTCCGTGTGCTTGCTTTGACAAAGACCTGGTTGAGGGACCACAATTCTGCTCTTTTAGATATACCTGGATATACTTTGTTTACTCGGAACTGGGAGTTATGTCAACACGGAGGTCTTGCGGCTTATGTTCGTGAAGATCTCCATGCGAGAGTCCGAGACGATCTAAGTGAATATAAAGAAATGGTGTGTGAACCACTAGTATTACAAGCTAAATTGAATAATATTGATACATATTTAGTATTTGTATACAGGACTCCTTCTGGTTGTATTCAAGAATTTTTTGAGAATTTTCATGAACAGCTGGCAAAAGTACAAATTAGTAATAACCCTAGTTTCATTCTAGGTGACTTCAATATTAACATGCTGGATATGGAGTTTTTAGTGACTTCTCAGCTATTAAATTTGTGTATGTGTTATGGTCTGTTCCCAACGAATAACATCCCAACTAGTTTCTAGGACGTCTGCAAAGCTTTTGGATAATATTTTTGTCCAATGCACCTTTTAGATCACCAGGAGTTCTTGTAAATGTGGAATCTGACTACTTTGGTGTTTTTGCAGAATTTGAGGTATCTATCCCTAAGCGAGGAACTCCTGGACAGAGTAAAAGAGTTGTAGTTTTTGATCGTAGTGCCTTATTTAAACTAAAAAATAATATGGATCATATTGATTGAGTATCTCTGTTTGGAAATGAGAGTGATGTAAATACTAAATTTTCACTCTTTTATAGTTAGCTTTTAGAAATGGTTAAGGAAGTGGGAGCAGTGAAGAATTCGAAAGGTCGGAAACAATATGGGAGGAAGCCATGGATAACGCATGATCATCTTCGAAAAATAAATGAAAGAGATGGAGTGTTTAAGTCACAAGCTTTAAAACCTACGGATGAGAATAAAGAGCAATACCGTGCTTTTCGTAATGGTTTGAATAATCTCCTCCGTGAGGCTAAAGAAAAATATTTTAGTATGAAGTTTAAGGACGTTGAAGGTAACCCGTTGAAAACTTGGCAAATAATCCGTCATGTTATAGGTCAGTGGTATAATATCCTACCAACTAAAGTGACTGTTAATGAGATTATAATTGCAGATGGTAATGGGATATGTAATGAGTTTCTAAATCATTTTTGTTCAGTAGGCCTACAAATAGCCGAGATGATTTCGTTGTCTCCAGAAGACCCACCCTTTGGATCTACTCTAGCATCTCCTGCAAATGTATCACTACATCTAAAGATGATTCCATTAGATGAGTTAAGGGATATTATCTATAGTATGAAAAATAGTTCGTCCGGTAGTGACCTCGTGAGCCTAAAAGTTCTAAAATGTATTTTCTCTTGTATATCTGGTGTTTTGACATCGCTCATTAATGATTGCTTCCGTCAAGGAAGGTTTCCCGATTGTTTATAAAAATCAAGAGTGACACCGGTTTATAAAGGTGGTGATAGAATTGATTTGGGTAATTATCGCCCAATATCAGTCTTGCCAGTTATTTCTCGGCTTATGGAAAAATGTTTTAGTAATCGGTTGACCCATTTTTTAGAGAAGTTTAATTTGTTGAATAATAATCAGTTCGGTTTCAGAAAAGATAGTAAGACAGAGGATGCATTGATATTTTTGACTAGTATAATTAACATAGCTTTAGATGAAGGATTTAAGGTTGGTGCAGTGTTTTTAGACCTACAGAAAGCTTTTGATACAGTTGATCATGGCCTACTCCTGGAAAAATGCGAGGTCTAGGGCATCCGAGGTAAAGCTCTTGACCTTATACGGAGTTTCCTTAGCAACTGGTACCGGTTTGTAGAGATGACTTGTATACAATCAGTACCCCGCCCAGTGGCTAGTGGTGTCCCGCAGGGGTCAGTTCTTGGTCCGATTCTTTTTTTATTGTATATTAATGATATGCCTAATTATATCCCTAGTTGTTAATAGAATAGAATAAGGCTTTATTTTCAAACTTTTCACAAGCGATATATCGCCGAATATAAGTTCGTGTAAAAAAATAAAGTAAACAACAACCATCACAAGCACTTCAATGAAATTAGGTTCAGGGACAACAAAAGATTAAGAAATATAAAACGACAAAATATAGACAAATAGAAATTAAACAATTAAGAAAAATATTAAAGTGACTAGAATAATGTCATATCAAACAGTTGTTGTTTTAATGTTAGTGATATGGCGAAAAATCCCAGGAATGAGACTGTATCATTATTTGCTGATGACACAGTTGCTGTTAGTACCCCGAAGACAGAAGAATTACTTCAGACATTAATGAAAGATGCTATTGAAAGGTCATATTCCTGGTTGAGGGTAAATAGGTTAAAGATTAATTTGGGTAAGACTAATTTTGTTATTTTTTCCGTTCAACAGATTTTTATCCATGGATTCAGGATATTGTAACGCAATATGGAGCTTTAAAGCGGTTCTGTTATTGTAAGTACCTTGGAGTTTATATTGAGGAACTTTTGTCATTCAAGCGCTATGTACATTATGTTTGTAAAACTGTGTCTCGTAACCTGGGTATAATGAGAAAGCATTTTTTTTCCTCCTTTTGTTATGTACTTTCTTTATTATTCCCTTATCCATCCATATATATTGTATTGTAGTAGCGTTGTCTTGGAACATTTCCTTCTATTGTTCGGCCAATACGAGTTCTACAAAGCAACGCTGTTTGGCTGTTAGATGGCCTACAACCCCGGGATTCGATACGAAACGCGAATGAGCGTGTAAGATACTGCCAGCTTCCGGATTACGGGAGTTGTATACACTTCTATTCATTTTTAGGTTTCAAAAGGTATAAACCTCCCGTGTTTGGATAGCTTAGCAAACTTGAGATCTTCCGTCCATGATTATGATACTAGGTCATCTGTAGAGATTAATATTCTGCTGGTTGTTTCGGCCCGATCGATGTTTTCTTTGCTTCACAGGGGGATCAGAAGTTGGAACCATCTTGATCAAAATATAAAAAATATAGGTGGTATTTCTTCGTTTAAGATAGTAATTAAAGGGATGCTTTTTAGTAAGTATGATTTTTCATTTTTTTTTCACAAAAATATTGGTAAATATTTATGGCTCCTGGGGGTGATGATTATGAATATGATAGCAAATTTAATGAAAATGTTAAGGTGTAAGGTTTGTGGTGCTGTTTGGGGACCGTGATATAGACAGGTTATTTTTTTTTTTATTGTTTTGTTAGTGTAATTTTGCCACCCACATGGACAAGTTTTTACATCTTGGGGTGGCCACTAAACTGATGTTAAATTGTTTGTTTGTTTAGAATAAATCTCTCTCTCTCTCTCTCTCTCTCTCTCTCTCTCTCTCTCTCTCTCTCTCTCTCTCTCTTTCTCTTTCTCTCTCTATTTCTAAAGTACCAAAACCATCAAAACATAAACAGACAATTTCTCCCTTGGACCCTTCTTAGGCCTATTGATACTTGAAAAGAACGACTGTCTAATTTTATCTCTTTTGGTTATTTCAGAATTAAAATTTTTTCAAGCAATACCAAGTTGTCATCAGTGTTGCCACGTGAAGCCAAGAAAATAAATTAGCGGAACTAATTTGACAACACTTTTCGTTCACAAGATTCAAACGTTAACAACCTGTTGATTTTCAGAGGCAGCTACCATCCAAAGGAAAGCTACACCTTCTTAAGCTGCTTGGTTCCTCATGTTTTAGCTTATGTTTTGCATATTTTTATCCTATGTGTTTTTTTTTTAAATCTGTCATCTCCTACCATCAAAAATTGCATAGCTGCATATGGAAGTCAGTTTCACTAAAGTTGACTTTGTTGCTCAGTAGGGGCCTCCTCTAGGCCACTCAGTGCTTCCCCAGGTGCTGCATAGGATAAAGCCATACAGAAATGTAGGGTACCTACATAGGAGGTACGGACTAAGGGAACCTTGTCCCTGGGGGTACATAACAGAAACCGGGCACCCTCACTCGGGGACCATAAACACAGGTGAGGAAAGAAGAACTTCCCTGGAATGTACACTCAGCAGGGCTCAACAGCGTGTGTACACGTTCTGTGAGTTACAAACCTTCAAGGTCAAGGGTTGCCTTGACCCTGTTGGGGTACCCGCAAGACTTGGGATCTTGTGGTCTACTCCATTTCCACTTGAGGAGTTGTGCCCCTCGAGCAGATTATAGCCTAATAAACGCCACAGCATTCGCACAGGATTCTGATTAATCGTCAGAATCCCGTTTTCGGGCTAAAAAACCTCTTCCTAGCTAATTAATCTACTATGGGATGTCTCCCCGTAGAGGCATAATATATGTAGGCATGAATATATAATGAGTCGGAGGTAATAGGCTTGAGATTGTCTTTGCAGGATTTTGACTCTTGCTGATAGAGAAGCGCCATCAAGTGCTGAAAAACATGTCGTGACAAAGATGAGCCCAGGATTGCACAAAGCCTCCATTCAACTGGAAGTCCCAGGTACTTCTTGCTGTTAGGCTCTGAGCCAGCTTGGGCGCTTCGTTGTAGACCTGAGAAGATGTATGGCACAGAGTATGGCACCGTGGCCTGCTAAAGAAACTCTATGTGTATGGTGTTCGTGGATGTCTGTTAAAAGTGATTGAGAGCTTTCTTTCCGATTGTTCACTGCGGGTTGTTCTTGACGGGTTTATTCCCCGCGAATATCCAGTGAAAGCAGGGGTACCCCAGGGCAGTGTCTTGGGACCTAAGCTCTTCCTTATCTACATAAACGACATGGGAGACAACCTCGCAAACCCTCTGCATCACTTTGCCGACGATACCATGACACACTCAGACGTCCCTAAACACGAAAACCCAATACAAGCCTCCCTTTCCCCACAGATGGATCTTTTGAAAATTGAAAAGTGGTCTGATGTATGGATGATCAACTTCAATGCATCGAAAACAAAAGAGCTTCTAATTACCCGATCAAAGGTGCCACGTGAAAACCCCAGTTTCATCTTCAAAAATGAAGCTATAAAAAGATTCGACGAGCTTCGTCTACTGGGGATTCACTTCTCCACCGATCTCTCTTGGAACAACCACCTTGATCGGGTGAGAACCTCCTGCGCAAGAAAGCTGGGAGTTACTCTTTGCTGCAAAAACCTTCTTCCATCAAGCTCGATCATCCCACTCTACAAGTCTTGCATCAGACCCATAGCTGAATATGGATGCCCGCTATTTGCTGGTGCTCCGAAAACGCTGTTGGCACCACTTCAGAAGATCCAGAATAGGGCAAATAGGGTGGGCTGCGCCTCTACGCAAGAATTTCTCCAGCCTCTAAATGAAAGGTTTGATGTAGCGTCGATGGCTGTTTTCTACAATTACATGAATTTGCTTCCCTCAGACGAGCTCTCTCGAATTTTGCCCCCCCTTTGTCCAGCCGACAAGGCAGACACGAAGGCACACAGCTTGGTCCAATTATTTAAAGGAGGATACGCCAAAAACCGAGTACTTGAGGAACAGCTTCATCCGGCGTTGCACTTCTATCTGGAACGATCTTCCTGGGGATATTATCCCTGCAAATCCCTCTGTTGACACCTTCAAACGAAGGTTCAATAGACATTTAAAACCTCAAGGCCATTGAAAGAGGTAAATGAATAGCGGCATATCAGATACTTTGAAGTACCTGGCGCCGTGAATATTGGAATAAAAATAAAAAAATGTGGTGGTCCCCATCCAGCACTGTTCCTGGTATCGTTGGTTTCCCTGAGACAAACATAATTTCAATAACTCAGAGAATATGATAATTGCAACCGGGAAAGTTACGACGTTAAAAATAACTATCGTATCGACAATTTGACAGATTAATTAAAAAACAACTTTCCGAAAAATAAGTTTTACAAAAAAAACTTAAGCTCAGCAGATACAAATACCTGTTAAAATTCAAACTCAAAACGACCAGAAATTACTATTAAAAAATAAATGAAACCCAAAAGGAACATAAGTTAAATAAACAATCATAGGAAAAAGCATACAACAAGTAATAATATAAATGAGTAAACAGATCTTAAAGCGAGTAATAATGATATTGAATATGAAAATCAAGCTGAAAACGAAAAAAAAAATTCCTATTAAAGTATAAATGAAATTTAAAACGAACAGAAATTAAATAAACAATCAATGCAAACAAACATACAATAGATATTAATGTAAATTAGTAAATAAATCTTAAAACGAGTGAAACTTACATTGAATATGCAAATCAAACTTGAAACGAACAAAAATCACTACAAACAAGAGCTTAGGTATCACCTCCTTCTCTCACTATAAAAGTCTAAGACCTACTGCGTCATTGGCGCTTTACTATAAACCAATTTTATCACATATATTTTCTTTTGTACTTAATATTGAAAATAAAAACATTAAAATTATAGTATCATTTTGAACTGATCAGCTTTCAGTAATTAATATCGTTATACATCAAATTTTCAGTTTAATTTATTAGCTCTTTTTAAAGTTGTTCAAGACAAATATAGTTTCCCTATAAACAAGTGTTTGGATGCTGCCTCCTTTCCTAACTGTAAATAAAAACCAAAAGCCTACTGCGTCATTGGCGCTTAACTGAAAAGCAATTATTATACAAATATTTTCTTTTCCAGTTCTTACAACATTGAAAATAAACATAAAATTACATTGAAATAAATTCTTGAACTGATGGATCTTTCAACAATTAATATCTTTATACATCAAATATTCAATTTGATGTTGTTTATACTTTCCAAGACTGTTCAAGACGCATATAGTTTTCAGTAAAGCGCCAATGACGCAGTAGATTTTAGACTTTTACAGTGACAGAAGGAGATGATACCCAAACTCTTGTTTGTAGTGATTTTAGTTCGTTTCAAGCTTGATTTGCATATTCAATGTAAGTTTCACTCGTTTTAAGATTTATTTATTAATTTACATTAATATCTATTGTATGTTTGTTTGCATTGATTGTTTATTTAATTTCTGTTCATTTTAAGTTTCATTTATGCTTCAATAGGAAATTTTTTGTTTTCGTTTTAAGCTTGATTTTCAAAAGATCTATTTATTGATTTATATTATTACTTGTTGTATGTCTTTTGCTATGATTATTTATTTAATTTATGTTCGTTTTGGGTTTCATTTATTCTTTAATAGTAATCGTTTTGAGTTTGAATTTTAACAGGTATTTGTATCTGCTGAGCTTAAGTTTAAAATAACCTTTACTTTTCTTTGAAAAACTTATTTTTGGGAAAGTTTATTTTAATTAATTTTTGTTCGTTTTTAATTGCAAAAAGTTTCAAGTTTTTAAAAATTCCTTATTTCAATCAAACATTCATCAAAGTATCAAAATTGGTACCAAAGTAACAGTATCAAAGTGAAAAAATGGGTTTGTGTCAACCTCGGAGTTTTTGTTATCTGATGTTTGAACTATTTTTAACAAAATTTGCTATCTCAAAATTTTTATCTGATGGGTCTGGGAAAAAGTGCGTGGGGGGGGGGCTAATTAACCTTCGGTCTCTTTTGACTCTTTGAAAGTGAACCATAACTTTCTTTTTTTCAATCAAATGAGCCTTCTCTGAAGTTTATATTGAGCATCCCTTCTTTAAGAACCATATATATCCCCCGAGTATGACTTACAACGCCTGTCCCTGGGCCCTGGGAGTTGTGTCGACCCCGGTATATTAAAATCTGATGGTTGAATTATTTTTAACAAAATGTTCACCACAAATTTTAATCGGATATGTTTATCCATCCGATAAACCCAAAGGCGTGGAGGGTGGGAGGAGCTAGTTGCCCTCTGATCTTTTTTCACTCTGCGAAAATGAACTACAACTTTTAATTTCCACTCAAATGAGCCCTCTGTGAAGTTTATAAGAGCATCCCATTCCTAAGAACCACATACGGCACCAGAACAGAGCTTACAATGCCTTCCCCCCGGGCCCTGTTGGGGTTTTGTCGACACCGGAGTTTTGTTATTTGACTTTTTAACTATTTTGATAAAAAGGGCTCTCAAAGTTCTTATCGGATGGGTTTGTGGAAAATAGGGCGTGGAGAGGGGGGCTAGTTGCCCTCTGATCTCTTTTAACTCCTAAAAATGGAACGAGAACTTTCAATTTTCAATCCTATGAGCCCTCGCCGAAGTTTATATGAGCATACCTTCCATAAGAACCATATATACCCCCATAGAAATACTTAAAAAGCCTGCCCCAGGCCATGGGGGGTGGGGTGTAGACACAGGAGTTTTATTATCTGACCTTTCAACAATTTTTAACGAAATGGCCATACGTAAAGGAGTTTTTGTTATATGATCTTTGAACTATTTTTGACAAAATGGCTACCTCAAATTTTTATCAGATGTATTTGGGGAAAAAAGGCTTGGGGGAGCTAGTTGCCCTCCGATCACATTTGACTCTTAGAAAGGACACTAGAACTCTTGATTTACAATCGAATTTTGCCACCTTCGAAGTTAGACACAGGAGTTTTTCTTATCTGACCTTTCAACAATTTTTAACGAAATGGCCATACGTAAAGGAGTTTTTGTTATATGATCTTTGAACTATTTTTGACAACATGGCTACCTCAAATTTTTTATCAGATGTATTTGGGGAAAAAGGGCTTGGGAGGCTAGCTGCCCTCCAATCACATTTGACTCTTAAAAAGTGAATTACAACTTTCAATTTCCAATCAAATGAGCCCTCTATGAAGTTTATACGAGCATGCATTCCATAGCAACCATATATACCCCCAGGGCATAACTTACAACGCCCACCCTTGGGCCCTGAGGGACTGTGTCGACACCGGAGTTTTTTGTTATCTATACTTTCAACTATTTTAAACAAAATGTGCATCTCAAAATTTTTACCTGATGCATTTAGGGCGTGGAGGGGGGGGGGTAGTTGCCCTCTGATCTCTTTTGAATCTCAAAAATTGAACAAGAACTTTTAATTTCCAATCAAATGAACCCTCTCCGAAGTTTACAGGAGCATCCCTACCATAGGAACTATATATGCCCCTAGAGCATTACTCATAACGCCTGCCTCCGGGCCCTGGGGGTTGCGTTGACACAGGAATGTTACTTATCTAACCTATGAACTATTTTTAATGAAATGGCTATTATAACAAAATTTATCGGATGGGCTTGGTGAAAAAAGGGTGTGTAGGGAGAAGGGCTAGTTGCCCTCGGATATCTTTTGACTCTTAAAAATTGAACTAAGACTTTCAATTTCCAATCAAATGAGCTCTCTCTGAAGTTTATACGAGCATCCCTTTCATAAGAACAATGTACGCCCCCAGGACATTACTTTCAACACCTATCCCCCGGGCCCTGGGGGGAGTTTTTGTTATTTAATTTTTGAACAATTTCCAAATATCTGGCGATCTCAAAATTTGTAGCGGATGGATTTGGGGAAAAAAGGCGAGGGGGGGATAGTTGCCCTTAACTGTCTTGACTCTTAAAAAGTGAACTAGACCTTTCTATTTCCAATCAAATGAGCCCTCTATGAAGTTTTCTCTTTCTCTTTGAAGCCCTCTATGAATGAGCCATCTCTTTTATAAAAACCATACATACCCTTAGGGTATAGCTTAGAACGCCTTCCCCTGGGCCCTGGGGGGTTGTATTGACACCGGAGTTTTTCTTATCTAACCTTTGAACTATTTTAAACAAAATGTCTATTTCAAAATTTTATCAGATGGGTTTGGAAAAAGAAGGGGTGGTAGGAGGGGGTTAGCTGCCCTCGGATCTCTTTTGACTATTAAAAAGTGAGCTCGAACTTTCAATGTCCAGTCAAACGAGCCCTCTCTGAAGTTTATACGAGCATCCCTTTCATAAGAACCATATATGCCCCAGGGCATAACTTACAACGGCTGCCCCAGGGCCCTGGAAGGTTGTGACAACACCTGAGTATTTGTTATCTGACTTTTGAGCAATTTTTAACTTAATGGCTATCTCAAAATTTTTATTGGATGCATTTTCGGGAAAAGAGGCGTGGGGGGGATAGGTGCCCTCCAATCCCTTTGACTCTAAACAGCTGAACTAGAACTTTCAATTTTCAATCAAATGAGCCCCCTCTGAAGCTTTTACGAGCATCCCTTCAATGAGAATCATATATTCCCCCAGGGCATAACTTACAACGCCTGCCCTCGGGCCCTGGGGGGCTGTGTCGACCCCGGAGTTTTCATTATATGGTCTTTGAACTATTTAAAAAGAAAAATTTTCTCAACGTTCTTATCGGATGGGTTTAAGGAAAAAGGGCGTTGATGGGGGAGGGGGGTGGGGCTAGGTGCCCTCCAATTTCTTTTGACTCTCAAAAAGTGAACTAGAACTATCAATTTCGAATCAAATGAGCCCTCTTTGAAGTTAATACGAGCATCCCTTCCATAAGACCCATATATGCCCCCATGGCATAACTTACAACGCCTGCCCCCGGGCTTTGGGGGGTCGTGTCGATACCGGATTTTTTGTTATATGATCTTTGAACTATTTTTAACAAAATAGCTATCTCAAAATTTTTATCAGATGCATTAGGGAAAAAGTGTTTGGGGGGGGGGGGGAAGCTGGTTACCCTCCGATATATTTTGACACCTAAAATATGAACTAGAACTTTCAATTTCCAATCAAATGAGCCCTCTCTGAAGTTTATACAAGCATTCTTTCCATAAGAACCATACTTGCCCCTAGGGCATAACTTACAACCCTCGCCCTAAAGACTGAGGGGGGAGTGTCCTACTCAAACATATAATTTTCAGAAATTTCAACTACGTTGAACAAAATGGCTATATCAAAATTTTGATTGAATGGGTTTGGGGAAATGGTGGGCGTGGAAGGGGTGTTAGTTGCCCTCCCATTACTTTCGACTATTAAAAAGGGAACTAACCATTTAAATTTCCAATCGAATGAGCCCTTTCTGAAGTTTCTACGACAACACTGTCTATAAAAACCATATATACTCCCAGGGCATAACTTAAAACCCTTGCCTTGAGGTCGGGGGGGGGGGGGGAATTGTTATCCTTAAAGACCTAATTTCCTGAATCTTCAACCACGTTGAACAAAATGGCTGTCTCAAAATTTTGATTGGATGTGTTTGGGGAAAAGGTGGGCGTGAGAGGGGGGTTAGTTGCCCTCCAATCACTTTCGACTATTAAGAAGGTCACTAGCCCTTTGCATTTCCAATCGAATGAGTCCTTTTTGAGGTTTCTGCGGCAAAGCTTTCTATAAAACCTTATATGCCCCCAAGGCATAACTTACAACCCTTGCCCTGAGGGATGTGAGGGAGTTCCCTCCTCAAAACTTAATTTCTATCTGGAAATCAACTACATGGAGCAAAATGGCTATCTCAAAACTTTTATTGGATGTGTTTGTGGAACTGGTGGGCGCGTAATGGGTGTTAGTTGCCTTCCAATCACTTTTGACCCTTAAAAAGGGCACTAGAACTCTCGATTTCCAATCGAATGAGCCCCCTTTGAAGTTTATATGACGACCCCTACCATATGAAGTGCCTCTGGGGAAAAAATGATAATAAATAATAATAAAACATTGGAGCCATATGGCCTTTTTTAGAGGTAACGCCATAGCGTTGCCTCTGATGAATTCAGATGCTTCCAATTGGACTTATTAGGAGTTTCAGAAACTCATATCCTAGGGATAGGAAACATGAAATTATCACATATAGAATTTATTTACTCAGGCATGACGGGTGAAGTACATAAGACAAGGAGTAGGGCTCAGGATGAATAAGGAAGCTGCTATGTCTTGTTTAGGTTGGGAAGGTATTAATAATAGAATGCTAATCGCTTATTTTATGACCAACAAGTGCAGGGTATTAGTCATAGTTGCACATACCCCAGTAGACCTGACTGACAGAAATAGTAGCGACTCAGATGTATTTTACTTACAGTTACAGGGACAAAAAGACTAAATACCAGGTAGAAATTTGGTGTTTTTGTTAGGAGATTTTAACACCTGGGTCTAAAAAAGGGATAGATCGTATCCTCGCCTAGGTAGATTTGGTGTAGGAGAAAAACAGTAATGGCTATGGACTGCTGCAACTTTGTAGGTGTAGCAATGTAGTTATAGCCAATACAGTATTTAGACCAAAAAATGCCCTATAAGTTAACATGGTATTAACATGATAGTAAGACAGCTAACCTTTTTGATTTTGTTATTGTAAACCGAATACTGGTTAGATCAATACAAGATACTGGGGCCAATTTAGTGGTTGCGTCTATCCTTAAAGATGTACCCAGACATGACATTCTGTGCGTCATGGAAGATTTCAACGCAAAGGTTGGCAACGACAGAGATTTTTGTGTTGACGTCCTGGGCAACCACGGTCTTGGAGAACGCAACGAAAATGAAGAGTTTCGTATTGAAATGACTCTGTCCTTCAGCCTTGTCGCAGCACTCTCTTCGCTCATAATGATATACACAAGTACTCCTGGACTTCACCTGATGGACACACAAAAAACCAGATTGACCACTTTCTTATTGATAAGAAGTGGCAGACGTCATTATGTGATGTGCGCGCATTTTGAGTCGCTGATGTCTTTTCTGACCATAGCCTGATGGCTGCAAAAATCAGAGTAAAGTTGTCAGCCCCAAAAAAGGTGAGGAGAGCTAGGCAAAGGCCCAACGACTGCAAAAAACTGAGTGACTCAGAAACTCGGTCACAGCTTGTGTTAAAACTGACCAACAGATTTGAAACCCTGGATCTGGTGTGAGATGAAAGTCCGGAGACAGCTTGGACTGCAATTAAAAAAAAACCTTTAATGATACTGCTTACCCTACGAAACTCTTGGTATGAAAAAGTCACCAAAGGATGAATGAATCTCCGTCGAATCGTTGGATCTGATCAAGAAGAAAGCTGACAAGAAGAAATCTCTTCTCAGCACTCTTTCCCCTGATGCGAGACAACCTCTTGAACTAAAGTATGCTATTCTTGATAAGGATATAAAGAAGAGCGTCCGTGCTGATAAACGATGCAATGTCGAACACGGGGAGACCCTTGGTCAGTGTACGGCATCGCTAATGAGGTAGTTGGATAATGTCCAAAGGCAGATGGATCCGTCAAAGATAAGTTTGGATGACTTCTTACTGACTCTGATAAAGTGAACGAAACCTGGGCGGTGAATTTCAAAAAGGTGTTAAATAGACCACCACCTCGATAAATAAAAGTTGCGATAGGGATTAAATCCTTTATCCCTTTATTTTAGTTTAACTTTACTACTGATGACGGTCACTGTATGTGTGAACGAAATATCTGGGTGTTTTTGTGAATTTCTATCACTGTTTGTGAAACACTGTATATTAAAAGGATTTTACCCTGTTTGAACTTTTATTTATCGTCATGGAAAGGCAGTGTGGTCTCCGAAATTATCAAGACCACCGCCTGCTGATTCTCCAGATATACCAGACACGCCATTTCTAAATCTAGCCGTCGATATTAAAGTACCCTCTGGTGGGGAGATACTAAAGGCGGCTATGAAGCTTAAGTCTGGAAAGTTCCCTGGGGAAGACCAAATTGCGGCTGAAATGATTAAATGCTAAGTAGCTGCATACATAACTGTATGGATCACGTTTTTCTTTATAATTTGGAGAACAGAAGAAATTCCTAAGGATTGGACAAAAAGTACTTTCGTCAAAATATTCAAAAAAGGCGACGCTGCAAAGTGCGAAAACTGGAGAGGTATCAGCTTTGTGTCTATACTTAGCTAACTATTGGTGACGATAATCCAATTCCTAAAAAAAAAATCTTTTTTGGTTGTGTAAATTTTGTAGATTAAATATCCAACAAGTTGATGGAATATCCCCTTTTACGAATTCCACACTGAAAATAGTATTATTTCTTCCTCTGTTCGAGAAAAGATTACTTCCTTTATAGACTTTTGTTCTAGAAATTACTTTTGAAACTGAAGACAATGATGCTATTTCATGAGCCTAGAAAGAGAACATTGTCCTTCTGATTTTTAGAGGGACAAAAGAACCAGGAAGGAATTAAATATCGCCCTTGATGATAGTCATCAAAGATATACTGAAGTTCTCATGTCTTCTCTTCAACTTTCTATAGCATTAAGTTTCTTGATTCCCAGGGTCTTAGAAAGTCCCATTTTATAAAGTTTTCCTCGAGTTTGTATTCTCCTTGATAGTTAAACACAACAATTTCAGAGAATAGCTGTCTTATGACAACGGTTCGTAGATATTACTGGGCCAAGAAATCAGGAGAAATGACCTTAATTCTGACTCGCAACATGAGTGAAATAGCTAAATTGTGTTGTTCCCTGGCCATGCAATACGAGCTTGCTGTTTTGCCAGTCTGGGATTCGCTATCAAAAACTGTGGAGTAGAAAGTTTTTTTTTGTTTTTTTTTTGTTATTTGACTTTTTTGTCAAATTTACCATTGTTTTGCAGGGACAGTTTTTCTTACAAAAATATTCTGTTCCCAGCCCTTTAGATACCGTGAACTGTGTAGAGTATGATGTTTTTAATATGAATCCAAATCGTTTTTTTTTCATTTCTGTTATTTAGCGTTATTTACGGGTGTTAATAGGATTCAATTTGTATGTTGCATTATTGAGGATTTGATGTTTTCTTTTCGTTTTCATCTCATCTGTTTTCTTTTTCTTACTTCCCTACTTTTTATGTATGTTCGTAAGTGGCAAAAATAAAATAGTTTATTTTACAGATGGACGAAGTTGCAAGAGCATATATTCAGTGCCCTAATACAGTAGAGGTTGCCCTTTATAATCTATTAATTAAATAAACTTTTTCATACAAATAAGTTTTTCAAAGAAAAGTAAAGATCTCCATTAAACCAAAAATGAGCCAAAATAAAATCAAACAATCTACCAAGCGTGAAAATACCACAAAGCAGCATTGATAAATAAATGAAAGCCAAAACGAACAAAAATTACAATAAGTAACCGAGTCAAACGTAAAAAAAAGCAGAAATAAACATGAGTAGGGCTTAAAACCCCTATGCCTTCCGAAGGCCAGAACATAATTTGCATTTTACTGAAAAAATATAAATGTTTTTACTTTCATAACTTTAATATCAAATAATATTAACATTTTGATTACTAAATATCAGTATATGTATATTAAATTGACAATTCACATTCATTTGTATTTTTTTTACATATCCCCAGGGCATAAATTACAACTCTTGCCCTGAGAGCTGTGAGGGGGTTGTCATCCTCAAAGACCTAATTCCCAGAACTTTCAACTAAGTTGAACAAAACGGCTATCTGAAAACTTTGATTGGATGTGTTTGGGGAAATGGTGAGTGTCAGAGGAGGGCTAGTTGTCCTTCAATCACTTTCGACTATTAAAAAGGGCAATAGCCCTTTGAATTTTCAATCGAATGCACCCTTTTTCAAGTTTCTACGACAAAGTTTTCAATAAAAACCTTATATGCCCCCAGGGCATAACTTGTAACCCCTGCTCTGAGGGCTCTGAGGGGGAGGGGTTGTCATCCTCAAAGACCTAATTTCCAGAACTGTCAACTAGGTTGAACAAAATTGCTATGTCAAAATTTTGATTGCATGTGTTTGGATAAATGGTGGGCGTGAGAGGGGGGTTAGTTGCCCTCCAATTACTTTCGACTATTAAAAATAGCAATAGCCCTTTGAATCTCAAATCGATTGAGCCGTTTTCAGGTTTCTATGACAAAGCTTTCAATGAAAACCTTATATGCCCCCCCCAGGCCATAAATTATAACCCTTGAACTGAAGATTGTGGAGGGAGTGTCCTGCTCAAAGGTATAATTTCCAGAACTTTCAACTACGTAGAACAAAATGGCTTTCTCAAAATTTTTATTGGATGTGTTTGGGGAAATGGTGGGCGTGAAAGAGAGGTTAGTTGCCGTCGAATCAGTTTTGACTATTAAAAAGGGCAATATCCATTTTAATTTATAATCGAATGAGCCTTTTTTGAAGTTTTTACGACAGGTTTTTCTATAAAAACCTTAAACGCCCCCAGGGCATAACTTACGACCCTTGCCTTGAGGAATGTAGGGGGTTGTCATCCTCAGAGAACTAATTTCCAGAACTTTCAACTACGTTGAACAAAATGGCTATCTCAAAATTTTGATTGGATGTGTTTTGGGAAAAGTGGGTGTGAGAGGGGGGTTAGCTACCCTACAATCACTTTCGGATATTAAAAAGGACACTAGCCCATTGCATTTCCGATCGAATGAGCCTTTTTTGAAGTTTCTATGACCACGCTTTCCATATAAACCTTATATGCCCCCCAGGGCATAACTTACAACCCTCGCTCTGAGGGCTGTGGGGGAATGTCCTCCTCAAAAACCAAATTTCTATCTGGAAATCAACTACGCTAAGCAAAATGGCTATCTCAAAATTTTCATTGGATGTGTTTCGGGAAATTATGGGCGTGGACGGGGATGTTAGTTGCCTTCCGATCACTTTCGACTAATAAAAAGGGCACAAGCCACTCCAATTTCCAATTGAATGAGCCCTTTTCGAAGTTTTTACGACAAACTCTTCGATACAAAGTGCCCTGGTCTAAAGGAAAAAAGTAGCAAATAATACATTGTGCTAACAACGTTCTTACATACCCCCAGGGCATAACTTAAAACGATTGCCCTGAGGGCTGTGGTGGAGTGTCCTCCTCAAAATATATTTTCTATCTGGAAATCAACTACGCTGAACAAAATGGCTATCTCAAAATTCTGATTGGATGTGTTTGGGGAAATGGTCGGCGTGGAAGGGGTGATAGTTGGCTTCCAATCACTTTCGACTATTAAAAAGGGCACTAGCCGTTCCTATTTCCAATCGAATGAGCCCTTTTCCAAGTTTCTAAAGTGCCCTGGTATGGAAGAAAAAATTAATAATACATTGTGCCGGCATCGTTCTTTACTTAGGAAGCGGTATTGCGCTGCCTATGATTACTCTCTCCGCAACTTTGGAGTGCGAAGGAGTACTTCTTTTAATGCCTGCTTAGAAAAACCCTTAAGTTATGATACAAGGGAATACAGGTGGTACTTCTTGCCAAGACGTCAGTAGTGACCCCTTAGAGTTTTCAAAGTCAAAGATAGGGAAATTAACGTATTTTTTTTGGTTATGTTGGTTATGTTATGTTGATGTAATTTGATGTTATGATGGCTTTGTGTTTGATGGTTATGTTTTGTTGATGTTTTTTGATGGTTATGTTGGTTATCTGATTTAATGGTTATGTTATGTTGTTTCTTGGTTATGTTGTTTCTTGGTTATGATTTTTTATGTTTTTTTATGATTATCTTGGTTATGTTATTTTATTTTGATGTTTGTTGGTTGTTGGTTATGAGTGTTGGTTATGTTGTTTGATGGTTATGTTATGTTGATGTTGTCTTTTGGTTATGTTGTTTCTTGGTTATGTTGTTTGATGTTTGTTGATATTTTTATGGTTATCTTCGTTATCTTATGTTTTGTTGATGTTATGTTATTTTTGGTTATGTTATATTGATGTTTTTTCATGGTTATGGTGTTTCATGGTTATGTTGTTTGTTGGTTATGTTATGTTATGTTGATGTTGTTTGTTGGTTATGTTATGTTGTTGGTTATGTGGTTTGATGTTATGTTGATGTTATGTTATGCTGTTATGTTATGTCGGTGTTATGTTATTGTTGTTATGTTATGTTGTTTGATGGTTATGTTGCTTCTTGTTTATGTTATGTTTGATGGTTATGTTGATGTTATGTTACGTTGTTTTGTTATGTTCATGTTGTTTCATCGTTATGTTGTTTCTTGGTTATGTTATGTTTGTTGGATATTTTTTTGATGTTTCTTTGTTTTTTTTTATGTGTGTTATGTTTCCAGTACATATTTAAAATAAATGATGTTTCTAGACAAAAGCATGCCTCCTATACATGTCCAAACATATCCCCAGCTAGCAAGACTCCCCCGCAATGCCTTTTCGTGACACACCCCCAGCTAGCAAAACCCCCCTGCGATGCTTTTCTAGGCGAAATTCCCAGGTGCCTGAAATCCCCCACGATTACTTTCTAGACATAACCCCCAGATAGCAAAACTCCCCCACCTTGTTTCTAGACAAAATTCACAGGTGGCTGAAATCCCCTACTATGTTTTTCCAGACATACCCCCAGCTAGCAAAACTCTCGCACGTTGTTACTAGACTAAATTGACAGGTGTCTGAAATCCCCTATGAAGTTTTTCCTGACACATCCCCAGCTAGCAAAACTCCCCCACGTTGTTGCTAGACAAAATTCACAGGTGGTTGAAACTCTCCCAATTTGACCGAATCCGGG
>JAQQPU010016688.1:404-12496 GCA_029168905.1 Artemia sp. Kazakhstan ARC1039 | reverse complement strand
GAGTTATCTAATCCTAAGCGCCCCTTACTGACAACTAAAGCACCCCTTACTGACAAAGTTTTTAAAAGCGGCAAATATTTTTGCATATTATGGTGAGCACTGTTTTCTTCCTCTCACTATTATAAGTACGAGAGTTATCTAATCCTAAGCACCCCTTACTGAAAAAGCTTTTAAAAACGGCGAATATTTTTGCATATTATGGTAAGCACTGTTTTCTTCCTTCCACTATTATAAGTACGAAAGTTATCTAATCCTAAGCACCCCTTACTGAGAAAGTTTTTAAAAACCGCGAATATTTTTACATATTATGGCGAGCAATGGTTTTTTCTTTCACATATTATAAGTACGAGAGCTATTTAATCTTAAGCACCCCTTACTGACAACGTGTATACAAATGTCAAATATGACTCTCCGAAAGTTAATATAAATAATGTGTTTGACAAGTTTGGGATGATGTTTACAGCAGATGATCTGGCAGCAGATTTGACCTCAAAGTGACCAAAGAATCCGAAAGGCACATGTAAATGCAGATTGCCCAAGTTGATTTAGAAGAAAGCTTTCTGGGTAACAATTCAATGTCCTGGAGAATGTGCACATAAATAACACATTTTCAATAGATTAAGTGTCTATTAATAATAAGGAATCAGGGATGAGTTAGAGTACGCCAAATAACCCATGGATTTCAAATCTGTTTTTAAGATCCATGGAAAGATGTCAGGTATTTTTTACAGATCCTCCACGGACAAAGAGCGCCATGAAGACTATAACCGGACATTGAATTCACTTCTTGTTAAAAGACGAAGTAGAATTTCAAGCAGAAATTTAAAGAAGTGCAAGGAGGTCCTGCAAAACATGGAAAATCATGGAGTCTTTGACTAAGTCTTTGACTGAATAATGATTCCCGATATTGAACCATCTCATTCACCTAGTGCTAAGGAAATATGTTTGTATTTGGCGGGAGGGGAGTGGAAGGGTTCTGCCATGTACTGACGAGTTATCAAGTAATGGTACCTTGGAGGATTTTTCCGGATGATTCTTTGTTGTTATTTTCCGGTGATCTTGTTATTTTCTTGTTAGTTTCCGGTGATGTTTTCTTGTTATTGCGCCTTGTATTGAATTATCAAAACCTGTGAACCGAAGAACAATACTACAGCAGGGTCAGATTTTTCGGCTCATATCATGCATCATATCTAGTAAATTCTCGTGTTGGATTAACTTGTGCCTGAAAAATATTATATATTCAGAATGTTTGAAATTGGATTTAGTTGTTCCTCATTTTAAAACAGTTGACAAGAATGATCTGACGGGTTACCATTTGTCGCTATTACTCATAAATGACTTAACCATTATGTTCTTTCATCGAAGCTTCGCCTTGTAATTTGATTTTTTCTTTTCTTGGGAATAAATCTCAGTGCGGTAATACGGGGAAAGTTAAAATCTGAATTTGAACGTAAAGCGTGGAGTTCCACAAGGATCAGTTCTAGGAATACAGTTATCTCTCTTCTCTCTCTCTGTATATATATGGCTTGAATAGCTCGTGAGTAAAACATTCTGGGAGCTAAAACATTATGCTGAACGATCTAAGATGGTTCTCCATAGTTTTTTCAGATGAAACACGATTACTCTTGCCACAGCATCGCAAACAAATCCTAAGTTTATTCTCACAGTGCGAATACAGTACATTAAACGATGGATGCATGTAAATAGACTGGCACTTAATCGTGGTAACAGGAAGTTTGTTTTGAACAGAATAATGGTCAACTGCTCCCCACGGACAAGGATAATTCAGCTTGAAAGTGGCAACTTCATAGAACTCACTGTGTGAAGCACCTCAGTGTTTTAGTTGTCAAGTTTCCGAGACCAGACCTTCTTTTTCTTAAAAGCTTTAAGAATGCTTTATTTTTCGCTGGTTCATTTATATTTGCTGCTGGTTCGTTCACAGAGCTAATTTTAATAAATCTTTGGTTCTTCTTAAGGTTCTCCAGAGCAAAGCAACAAGACTGTTAAGCACGGTCTCCACCTCGAGTGATTTATCACTATTTCTTGTGATTTTATACTGCTTAAAAAAAAAAACACTATATCAACCTAAGAATCACTAAAATCCATCCTAATTATAACACAGATAGTGCTACTCTTACGAGGATATCAACCCCAGTAACCACAAGGTCTTTGCATTGTTCAAAATACAGGACAACAAGTTTAGAATAAACCGTCGCCTGATTTGAAAGAAACAAAGGAGATAAATGATGTTTGTAGAAAGTCAAGAACGTATTGCATGAATTAATAAAGGTCATGGAATAGAATAGGTCACAGAATGTGAACGAATGAAAATCGGGTCAGGTGGCTCTCCGTAGTTTCCGGTTGATTTGAGTTTTTAGCGTATTTAGTTTTTATAGCGTAACTGGAAATATACATGTGTGAACTAGCATAATGATTATTGTCTGAACAAAGACCAAGATTGAAAGCTTGTATGAAAGTAGTAAAGTTTCCAGGTTTTATAGTTGATGCCTTTTCTTGTTCCCTCTTCTCTTACTTTAGGGCTTGGATCGGGTAACGGAAGACAATGGAGAGGAATTTGTAACGTCTTGAGGAGTTGTTGTTTGTGAAAGTGCAATAAACACAAAATATTAGTATGTTTGTTCTGTCTTTTTTTGGGTATCCAGCATGCAATTATGCACAGGATATTGTTTTGTATTCACATATAATGTCAATTTTATAACTAAATTTGATAAAATCAACAATTAAATTCAATAGCCTTATGTTCGCGACAAATGGCTTTGCATCCTTATACTACGTTCAGGGCGTTTTTTTTTTCAATATAAAGGATTTTCTAAAATTGGATGTTCTAAAAAAGGATGTTCTAAAATTTTGCTATTAATTTATGTATGCTGTCATATTCATTGTTTCTAAAACTGATCAAAAGAGAAGTTTCCCAAACAGCGTTTCTTTTTTTTTATATAACTGTAAGTGATGATGTTGATGAGAAACAACCCAAGATATATCATAGGAACTATTGCACTAAAAGTCCAAACTTACAAAGCAAAAGAAAAATAAGTTAAATTGTTAGTACGTTTTTTCCGTAATGTAGTTATTTTTAGTATTTATTAATCTTTTAGCTTTTGAAACACATTCAATGCCAAAAGGGTGAATGCATAATTTATAGAAGATTTTCTTAAACGCTAATTCAGAAATTCTATAATTTTACTGAGGGATTTAGAACTGTGAGGCAGAAAAATGATAAAAAAACAAGAAAAACAAAGATAAAAAAGATCCAAAAAACAAAACAAAACCAAGCGAAAATTAGTAAAAGACCGAAACATAGGCAAAAAACAAAATAAATACTAAATTGAGTTAATTTACGTTTTAGTAAAACTTAGTGCAAATAAACTAAATGTTAGTTTTTGTTAACCATGCGTAGGGCCTAGCTACCAAGACTGAACATTGTGTCAGCTGAACTGAAATAGATAGGGAGTATAAAAAGATATAATACAAAGTATCCCTAAAAGGTGCCCCCCCTTTCCCTCATCTATCCAATTTTGACCACTCAGTAACTGACAATTTAAGCGGGAAAGGATAATATCATTTTCCCCAACTATTGAAAGACCCTTGTGTGGGAAGTCCCCTATGGTTCACAATACTAGTAGCAAGAAGTAGCAAATTTATCCGTGAAATGAATTAAATGTTCTTAAAATCGGGACTCGCAAACAGTAATACTATATTTTGGAATAAAAAATAACATGAATGTAGTGACTTGTATTAAATTATTACTAGCAAACAATATATTTAACTGACAAGTAACTGGTTAGAAGCATTTTTTATAAAAATTTAATACGATTTAAGAGGAAATTAAAAAAAAAAGAAGACAGTTTAATTCTCATAAAAAGTAAAAGCTATAAAAGTAACAGCAATAATAACAACGTTGTAAGATTCAAATCAAATTTTACAAAAACAATATTGCCGACAACCACATCGGCAATTTTCTTCGTACAAGTTTTTTCTGTGACTCCCAGTTTTTAGGGAAATTAAAACCTGAGTCATAATAGCCTTTTCGCTAAAATCAAACAAATCATTCTCCTTAAAAAAAAAAATCCTACTATAGATCTTCCAGTAAAGTAAAAGAATTGTCGTACCCGTGACTATTACGAGCCGTAAAGTTAAACTAATAAACAGAACTGTTGAAAGTCAAGTCATCTTAACATATCATCATAGACCATCTACAGAATGCCTGTTCAATGTTTAGGAGGTCAAGGGACGAATCCCATGGATGACAAAAAATTTTCAGACCCGATTTTATTATCGACTTTTACTTTTATGTTCATAAGAAAAGGCCAAAGCCCAAAGTCATGTTCAAAGTCCCTAGCATTAAAGATGAAAAAAAAAATCAAATTAAATACTGATTATTGTTTCTTTTTTAAGCCAATTCAACAGAAGTTCACAGTAAAATGTATCAAAGCGTACTCAAAAAGTTCTTGGGTTTTATGAATTTAATCGGTCCAGCCAAACTGCTGACAACGTTAAATACTAATAATATAACGAAAACGTAAAAACATTATCAATTAGAAAATTAAAAAAAAATTGAGAAAACAAAGGAGCAAGGTTGGATATTTTTATTACAAAAATTAATTAAATATAATTAATTTATAGCAACTGTGGAAATAAAATGATGCCTGCAAAATATAAGACCATTCAAAAGTTGAATTTTAAAAGGACGGTAAAACTGGGACCACGAAAGAATTTATAGTTTTTCAGTAAAATCAAGATTTTCATGTAACATAATAAACCTAAAAAAAAAAAATATTTTTTACTAGAAAAAAAGAGAGAAAGAAAAGAACACATGGCCTAAAATTGGTCATATTTTTATACATAATTAATTTAAATTTTATATATAATTAATTAGTATTTTGTAATTTATATTATACATATTAATTTATAATTACATTTTTACAATCATTATGATTATATATAACTACACAATTTTTAGGGTCATTACATTAAGAGCTTGTGCGCTTTAAGAATTTTCGACATTGTGATTGAAAACATGCACTTCAAGTTGACATCCAATTTTACTAGGCACTGCAAGTAGCCCCTTTAAACCACACATCTAAAGTAGAACACTACAATTGTTGGCAAATTTCAAGTGAAATAGGACGAAACAAAATAAACAATTAGACAGCCAACAGTTAAACACATTGAGTCGTTGGGTGTGGAAAAGAGAAAAATTTATCGAACCTTATATCCCATATTTGAACTCCATTTAGCTGTCTAAAATCATAAACTCACTATTTGATTTTTTTGAGTCGTTGGCTGTAGAAAAAAAAAAAAATAAAAAATTTGAATCTTATATCCCATACTCGAACTTCATTTAGCTGTCTAAAATCATAAACGCACTATGATCTTTTTTTTCAATATTTTGACTTGATAGACTATAAAATTGCTGACGGTTACATCGATTGACCAGTGACGGGGAGAACACGGGGAGCAAACAATCTAATTTAAAAATTAAAGCTTCATCTGGGTAAATTTAGCCTTGACCATATTTACCGTGAGATTTATTTTCGGACCAATCATTCTTTCCACCAAGAAAAAACAACACTAAAACAATTCACACACTCGCCTATCTAAGTTACCACCAAAAGCATTATCTCACCAAAAGCCATAACCATATAGTTACTCAAAGCCAAGGCAGAAAAAAAGAAGAGAAAAGAAATGCCTACATCCTCAAACTCGTCTCCTTCTTCGTAAGCTTTCACCTCCTGGGCCTCAAAAATTACTTCGTGCATCTCAGGTACTGGATTTTCTACTTCGGTAAATGCACCGGGTAAAGTTTCAGGGATAACTTCGATTATATTTTCCTGAACTACTTCAGGTTGAATATTATCAATTTGTAATACGAGAGTATTTTCTAGGGGTAATGTTACAGCCGGGGTATCTTGAGTCAACTCATGTAGTTTTTCAAACTGAGGCAGTGATTCAAGTGTGCGAGGTTGCTCCAAGATCACATAGTTTGTTATGTCAGTTATTGCGCTTGGTCGATCTAAGCTAGGATGATGGATATCAGGTAGAGGTCGTGGGGTTTGAGAAAGGGTATAAAGTGGCGTAAGACGAAGCCAATGGCGATTGCATATTACTTCTTCCTATAGTAAGCAAAGAGGAAAGTGATGGAAAAAAGAAGAGAAACGTGCAAAGTCTTCAGTTTCTAGAGCACCTAGAGAACCTTGCCCACCAGCATAATTTAGCTAGGTGGTAAAATAATTTTAATTTTGGATATATTAGCTCGCCTGCAGTTATGTCTGCAATTTAAATATAACACTCTACAGAACAAATCAAATAATTGAATAAATAAAGTAAAAACTACATTAAATTGTCCATGGCTCAGCCTCACATGATATACATTTCGCCATTTTAGAATTTACTATCTAAAACTAAGCAGCTGAAGGTTCGTTCGGGAACTTGTCACTATTTGAGGTTCTGTTAAGTTTCCCGCTGTTTTGCAGCAATAGTTTTATTTTGCATAAATATTCTGTTCCCAACCTTTTAGATGAAGTGAGTTGTGTGAGGTTTAATGCATTTAATAATCACGAGTGCTGCTTGGCTTAATTTTATATTTTGCATTTTTTCTATTGTTAACAAGTTCATTTTTCTTTATGTTATTTTTTCATTTCCTTCTTTCCTTTTCCTTAATCCACTTTTTTTTATATGTTAGTAAACGGACGAGAAAAGACTTATTGTAAACTACTGAAAAAAAATCAGATATTTATAGTTCATTAAAAAAACAACTAAAAAATTAATTAGATCACTACATATCAAAAGCCGTATCCAAGGAAGGGGTTAGAATTGAAACAGCGCTGAATTTTGTCACTTGCTATGGTGAGATCTTGTGTTTTAATTGGGAAAAAGGAGACACATATGTGCTTCTTTTGCAGAACTGTGTGTGTTTCCTTGTTGTTCAAGAAGGGGACTGTGAAACTCCGGTCAGGGGTCTTCAACAGTGACAATTTCAATGAAACACTTTATTTCAATTTGGCGTCATTTTAAGAGGTTTTAGGGTTTTTCTCGACATTCACGACATTTTTCTTTCTTATGTTTTGTCATTCATTTCTGTTTTACTGCATATGTTCTAACAAAAAGCAAAAAGTATCTAAAATCTATTTCAAATGAGAAGAAAGGGAGTTAGTTGTAGAAAGGTTATTTTTAAAGCAATTATTTAGCAGACAAAGCTTATGTATTTGTATGTTTCATATTTCGAGGAAAGGGCGACCCAAACCCTCCAAGCCTCCTATTGGCAGAATTAAAATTATTATTATTATTAAAATTTGCAAATTTTAATAATAATTTAATAATTGTATTATACAATTATTATTTGAATTTAAAATTTAAATTATTATTATTATAAAAATTTGCAAATTTTAATAATAATTTAATAATTATATTATATACTAATAACAAAGATTAATATTAAAATTTTGAATGAATATTGAACCTTCACAGTGATTGTTTGAAACAACAAAATGATATTATAATCTTAGTATTTGTAAAACATTCCTATTTTTTACGCAAAACAAACTTTTAGCGCTTAGACTTACTTTTTTATTTTTCTTTCCTGTGTTTTGTCATTCATTTCTGTTTTACTGCATATGTTCTAACAAAAAGCAGGAAGTTATATGAAATTGGGACTTTTTTCAAAGACCCTGACTAAAATAAAATTTCAGAGATCATTTCGGCTATTTAACCAATAGCCGTTCTCAACAAAACAGAAGAAAGACAAAAGGTAAATGAAAATGAAACCAATAAAAGACCTGGCTCACGACAAAAACCTCCTTGGTCAAAAACAAACAAACAAACATCGAAAATTATAAACCAGAATTGAAATAAACTCATCTATTAGCAAATTATAGTTAAATGGCTGAGTTCCGTGAAGTAATGAAACCAAGTTTCTTTTTATTTTGTTTCAGCATTTATTCTATTTCACTGAAGTTTGTTTAAGTTTATCGTTAAGTTATTAGCTTAAGTATAATTCACTTTTTATTAGTTTTCATCAGTTTGGTTGTTATAACGTTTCTTCTATTTCGGTGAAGACTGCTATAAGTCATATAGCCAAAATATTTGCTTAAGTTTTATGTTAAGTATTTAATTTATTTTACTCATTTAAAATTTTTATTAATTTGATTGTTTTAACCTTTCTTCTATTTCGCTGAGGATAGCTGCAAGTCATATAGCCAAAATACTTGCTTAAGTTTTATGTTAAGTATTTAATTTATTTTACTCAATTAAATTTTTTATTAATTTGATTGTTTTAACCTTTCTTCTATTTCGCTGAGGATAGCTGCAAGTCATATAGCCAAAATATTTGCTTAAATTTTATGTTAAGTATTTAATTTATTTTACTCACTTAAAATTTTTATTAATTTGATTGTTTTAACCTTTCTTCTATTTCGCTGAGGATGGTTCCAAGTCATATACCCGAAATGTCCGCTTAACTTTGTTTAAGTTTTTAGTTTAAGTTTTATTCACTTAAGTTTTATTAGTTTGTTTGTTTTATTAGCCTTTCTCCTATTTTACTGAAAACTTCTATCTGTCATATAGCCGAAATATTCGCTCAAGATTGTTCAAATTTTTAGTTTTAATTTATTCGCTTAAGTTTTTATTAGTTTGTTTGTTTTAACCTTTCTTCTATTTCGCTGAGGATAGCTGCAAGTCATATAGCCGAAATATTTGCCCAAGTGTTGCGTTAAGTATTTAGTTTATTTTATTAGCTTAAGTTTCTATTAGTTTCTTTGTTTTAACCTTTCCTCTATGTCACTGAGGATGGCTGCAAGGCACTATAGTCGAAATATTCGCTTATGTTTGTTCAAATTTTTAGTTTAAGTTTTATTCGCTTAAGTTTTTATTAACTTGTTTATTTTAATCTTTCTTCTATTTCCCTGAGGACAGTAATAATTCATATAGCCGAAATATTTGCCATAGTGTTTCATTAAGTATTTAGTTTATTTTATTAACTGAAGTTTTAATTAGTTTCTTTGTTGTAACCTTTCCTCTATTTCGCTGAGGATGGTTGCAAAGCATATAGCCGAAACATTCGCTTAAGTTTGTTGAAGTTTATCGTCAAGTTTTATTCGCATAAGTTTTTATTAGCTTGTTTGTTTCAACCTTTCTCCTATTTCGCTGAGGGCGGCTATAAGTCATATACCAAAAAAATTGCTTAAGTTTTCCATTGAATATTTAATTTGTTTTATTGACTTAAATGTTTATTAGCTTGTTTGTTTCAACATTTCCTCTATTTCTCTGAGGACGGCTACAAAGACATATAGCCGAAATATTATTTTAAGTTTTTAGTTTAAGTTTTATTCGCTTAAGTTTTTGTCAATTTGTTTGCTTTAGCCGTTCTTCTATTTTTCTGAGGACGGCTATCAGTCATATAGTCGAAATATTCACTTAAGTTTATTTTGACTACTGTCTTTCTGTTTCTTATTTGAATAACTTTTTAGATAATAAAATTCAATACAACTCAAGAAACTGAAGACAGAAAACATAAATTAAAGCAGTAAAACATAACAAAATAAAAATGAAGAAGCTATTGATAACTATAAATAGAAGCTAGAAATAACTCCTGAAAAGGGTGTACCAAAAATACCATAATCAAACCTGAGTCCTTATCAACCATATGCAATTTTTCCTGCATAGGTAAATTTACGGTAAGCTTGCAAGAAAAAAGAATATTAAAAAACTCGTAGCTCATCAACTACAAGGATTTAGGGACAGTATTTAACAAACAAAATATAAGCTAAAGTTCAGAATGAGAAGAAAGTAAAACACGGAAATAAGAATTAAGTGAGAAGAAATATAAAATAATGCTTCTTATCTAGGCGCAATTGTATCAAATTTAAGGACAAACAGGAAAAAAACCTTTCTGGTAATAAAATTAACATTAGTAATATTTGATCAAACAGTAAAAACAATTAATAATATTAATATTCTATTGTAGTAGAATAGAGAGTACTTTGGTAGCTGGATCCTGACAAGTAAACTTAAATCATTTGAAGGGCCCTCAAGCTTAATTCTTTTTTTTTGGAAAAAAAAAACTATTTAAAAAAAGGTCACAATAAATTTTAATAACACTTTTTATGAGTAGCGATGATTTTCACCTGTCTTTCGATTAAGTATTGACTTCATGATAAAAGTATTTCACCCATCTAGTGGCCATTTTCGGCCTTTGTAGCCATCTAGTAGAAATTTTAACTGACCTAGAACCGTTAGAATACAACCTGACCACGTCTTTCCTTATTTTCAGTCACTATTCGACTCAATTGTATTATTAGCTGTTGATAATATTCAGCATAGGTGTTATACCAAATTGGATAGAATATAGAACAACTCATCATTCTCAGATCATCGAGTAAAAAGCATGCTCTAAAAACCACCTAGTACAGTTGTGGCCATTTTTTATTCATTGGCACAAAAAAACTGAGCCATTTTTAAACAGGATGGTAAGGTAAAGGATGCAAAATTAGACTATAAAAGTCCAAACAGGCGGTGCAGATCACCGTTTTATAGCCCTTTATCCAGGAACTGCAACGGGAGGCCAGCCATCCTGTGCTTAGACACACCCTTCTTGATTACCTTCCCCAGATTTCTCTAGGTTCCCATTTCGAGTTGGTCCGACTCTGGCTGAGCTTACAGAGTCACGCCACTGACCCCCGTTCCGAACCAAATAACTAATGAAACCAGGACTCGAATACTTGTCCTCGCACATAGTATTTTAAATCTAGCGTGCTAACCACTCAGCAAGGACGTTTCACATGGCTTTGGGCTTTTAACAAGTTTATTACATTGTATCTATTTTTCACCCCCTTCTGGCCCATCAAATACACGCAATAGCCTATGAGAGAAGAATACATATTTTGATGGTTTTTTTTTGCTCTAATAGTAATCACTTGAGAATTCCTATTGCCTTTAAATGTTCACAAAGATCCATATCGTAAATTTCTAATATTTCTGAAAATGTTTATAGCATATAAATCTTCATTGATAAACACTTCAAGCTTCTCAAATAGGCCTACTGCATAAATCCCTTTCTTCTCCATGATAATAGCCCTGTCCCTTCTTTCTCTCTTTGCTCTTACATTAATTCATCTATTTTTTCTACTTTACTCCCTTTTGTTTTCTTATTAGAGAATTATCTTATTCTTTTTTTATCTTTTATTTTTATTTTACTCTTTACTTTTTTATTATTACGTTTTTTGGACTCCTAAACTAAAAGACAAGACTTTGTGAATGTTTGTACATAAACTTTAGTTAACATTCAAGGAAACACGGGTTGTCCTGTCTGTCGAAACCACTGTAGATAGATATATGAGCCTACAGTAGAAACATTCCTTATCTCAACTAGACCCCGGCGCCGCGCCGGCGGATCGACCGAACGCCACCGACGAGAGACCCGGTCGACCGGCACCGAAGTGTCACAACCCACCAGCACGCCGCAGGTGCGCCACCACCGGCACAGGCGGCGGCGTTCGGTCGACTTTAAATTAATTTTGCGGCAATTCTTTATTGCGTCAATCGCAAAGTCAGAGCTTTTCCTTCTCGTGTGGTTTAGTATTTTGATTTTCCTAATTAGAAATCAAGCAGGGCTTGCACTATCCCCGAATTTTCGGGTATTTCCCCGAAAATGTATGCGTCACCCCAAAAAAAATTTGGTTCCCCGAATCCCCGAAAATCACGCAATCACGGTGCCACCCCTAGCGATTTATCACCAGTGACTTTACCTGCCAAATATTACCTTGCATACCATAATTCTTCACTACTCTCTTGTTCGTTAATTTTCGTCTCTTTTGTTACTTTGCATAAAAACCAGACACATGCAATATGCAATTGCAAATATTGCAATATATACAGTTCTTCATATGTTGACAAAAAAGTATCGTCTTTATGAAATGAATTAAATCATTTCGAATGCAGTTTCCCAATCGCTATTTCTTACATCATTCGTAGTCAGGAATTTTTTTTTCAAGTTGAATAGAATTATAGAACGCATTCACTACTATACAGCTCCAGCCTTCAGTTGGATTTTGAAACAGATACAGAAACAGATTGTT